>JAULCC010366433.1:0-22243 GCA_032358795.1 Nuttallia obscurata | reverse complement strand
GCATCCGATGATCAGGGCGATAAATATCTAATATACATCGAGCGCCAGACCAAAGGAGGACCGTGAGTAACCCCCTTTTAAAGCAAAAGCTTTGGTTCAATATGGAAAATATCTAACGATGCCACCTTGAAACATTAAAAGAATACGTCAGACGAAGCTCTTCTTATTATTCTGAAACTAACTCTCCTTTCTGCATAGTCATAACTACTCTCAGAGTACCTTCTTCCAATGACACCTGGTTCCGCAGAAATCCTGTCGGCGTGAATAAGATTCCCTCCAATGATAAAGCGAATGTTCCAGCTTGCCGGCATTTCCACCAGCAAACACTTACCCAACCACAGAGCACGTATATATATGATTCAGAAACTGAACGAAAATAACATCCCCAGATAGTGCAGCTCTCCGGACACAAGAACATTTCTGCAATTAATACCCACAGTCACATCAACCAGGACCAAAACAAAGTTATTTCTGGCATTCGCTTGTCATCTGACAGTGCTCAGACTCTTGCTCAAACCAAGGTTACAACTCCTTCTTTCCAAAAGAATTCAAGGTCTCTCCATACAGTAACATCTTCAAGTTTTTATTTCTCTAGTGTTTTCACAGCATTTTTGCTACTCTGGTGCATGATGGATGCTTTCACTTCCATGTCCACCAGCATAAAATAATCCTAGCCCATCGATCACAAGTAGATAACGTATCCGTTGGATTTAGAGTGACGGTGATTCACACTAATCACCATTTTACGCGGGTGAAATAATTGTACATGAGTGACGTACATTCAGAGATAGTGACGTCATAAGACTTGGCTCATTCCCAGTATTAATCCTCATCTATTCATTCCTCATTTAAATTTTATTGATCATTGAGTAGGTAATCAAATCCAGAAAGCCACTTATTTCTTAGAATACGTTTGTTTCAAATGAAATAAATGAAATTGCATTCACACTAAAGCGTTTTCAAAGAAATTGACGTCATAAGACTTGGCTCATTCTCAGTGTTTATCCTAATCTATTTATTCCTCATTTAAGTTTTATTTATCATTAAGTAGGTAATCAAATCGGTTAAATTTTATCCAGAAAGCCACTTATTTCTTAGAATAAGTTTGTTTCAAATGAAATAAATGAAATTGCATTGAAACTACTTTTCTTTTACATTGACCAAATTACAGTCTGTTTATATCAAACCACTAAAGTACTCAGGGCTAAGATAACTATGTTTCTGCTTCAAACACTTGTTTCTAGAGTAATGTGTTAAATTCAAGTCAATTGCTTCCCGTAATGTTAGATACGCATCCTTCTAACTAAGTTATCATTTAAGAATAGAAATTGGATATTTTCAAAAATGACTTCTGACTTTGATACACCCTGAAACAAAACCTTTTTATCATTTACATTTGACCTTACCCTCATGATATGATTATATGTCGTTTTATGAGAAACAAACTTAACATTATGTCGTCCAATCCGATAACTTAACATACATATCTAAGAAGAATTTCATAAAATCAACAACTTAGCGCGCCTTTTAGTGGGAAAGATGAAGACATAAAGGACACAGTTGGCATGTATTTTATAACCCTTCAGTTTTATAACTTAAAACTAGGAGACAAATATTATCAAACAAATATGTTCATTTTTGTCAGTCTAACAAGGTCAGTCCTTTCTAGCACGGTGTGTAGACGAGTAACATGCTCATTCAATTAAAATATGAATCAGAAATGAGATTGTTTTTGTTTACATGCAGTTTCTCAGCATAGCTATGACAGTGGATAAATATATTCAATGTAAGAAAACCGTTACATGTATGAGAGCGTATGTTATTCACTTTCAAATGATAAAAGATAAAACTTCTTAATGTTAAGGTCTTCTAGTAAAACGACCTGCACATTTAGTATATAACTGAATACTTAGATATAGGTGGTCATATCTCATTGTTTTTTATCAATGCTAAGGCTATATTTTCACAGGAAACTATGTATATCCTCTGACTAAACCAAAGTACCGACGTGTTATAATTCAAATAATTTCTGATCTACGTGCATATAAATGTCAGTGAATTTCCATATCTGCATTCCAGTTTTTCATGAAAAGATTTCGAAGGGTGATGTGTCCTCGGCGTACAATGTCGCTAAAGTATGCCCGGTCACTTCCGAATTGAAAAAGCTTAAGTAAAAAACAAAAGGTATACAAGATACTTATTTAGAGATTGACAATTTTTAAAGAAATGATAACAATGACTGGTTATGATGTTTTGAAAAGCACACACTATTAATAAAAAAGATACTGATGAGCAGCTTTGCGACGGCTTCGGCAGTTTTTGGACTGAACTGGCAATGAACAATGAACACCGGGAAAAGGTCAGATTTATTGATATTAGTGAACATATGCTGAGATAAAACAAAATTTAAAATAAACAGATTAAACCACGTGAAGACTAAGGAATTACAAGCGTAAGACAGAGAAGAACGTGATTTGCATAAAGTGCTCGTGAGTTTGTAACAAATATCGTCCGATAATATCAGTCAGAGGTATCTTACAAATATGGAAAGTCACCAAGTAATCACAGACCTCGGAACATGTTCTATTAATTTTGTATTAAGGTATGACTATGCAAACACGTTTAAAATATACTTTGTTTTAGGCAATGCATGTTTTCATAGAAACTTCTGAAATTAAATAAATATTAACATTAATCACATCAGCATCATGTTTTACGATAGTGTTAGTGTCTAATGTACGGATCTTACTGTCATATATGTCATGTCCTCTCAAACTTGTGTTCCTTAGGCATTTCTTAAACACTCGCTTAAAGGGGTCGATTATTCCATTAACATAGCAGGACAAATACCCCTCGGGAGAAGAAACTGGCCAATAAAACAAACGTGAAAAAGCAAAGACAGACACTGTTAAATCAGTCAAAATGTTTAATCGTCATAAACGCCTACAAGATCACAACAAAGTCAACTAAAGAAAATATATCAAATTATGTGTGTGTGTGTGAGGGGGGTGGGGTTAACTTATATCTTATATAGTAAAAAAGCAAATAATAGTATCTATATGGATCAGGTTTGAATAGATATCAATAATATCGTCATATTAACGGCTGCCATTTTGAACAGGTGTTGCCTTTTAATAATAAATCTTAAAATGTTGTCAATGGTACCGAAGGGGTCGTTATCGACTTTAGTTGTTGTCTTTAGTAGCAAACGCTACATGTTTCTTCATACTGGTATCTCCTAGTGTTGAAACACCAAATAATTCACCTACACACTCAGTTCTACAAAGCAGCTCGTGGCTTAATTGATTGCTTCCCAACAAATTCTGTACTTACCATAACTGTTATCAACACGACCTTGACTAATTGTACTAACATCAGTGCACAATGACCTAAATGAAATGACATCGAATTACCCGTCCATTTAAGAGGATGGTAGAAATACTGCCTCATGTATGCCCTTAAGTGTCGAGCTTGCTCTGTAAAGTCCGTATCGTCTTTGTCAACTGAAACATACACAACAAAAACTAAAACAGATTTGTCAAAAATAAAACCCTTTGTTTTCTGAAAAGTGTGAGATTTCTATTTTATAATTGCTGAGATATTTATAAATAGCAATAAATGTGTTGAACTGATCGTTCAGGCCGAATCCCACATAAATGGATAATAAGACATTTGCCACTCAGTCCGAATCCCATATACATGCAAGATGATACGATATTGAATAAGTCGAATTCCGTGATTTGTAAAAGGTCGTACAGTTCGTTAAAATTCTTCTGATTGTTTTATGAATTAACGCAGATGCCCAAGTCAATTACATCTAAACTGATCAGAAGTTCGTTCAAGTTTCTTGATAGCGTGGGTTGGTCAGCAGGTTATTGCTTGATTTAGATCGAAAACGGGCATTTTAGGTTTTATATAAACGATGAATCTTGGTGATGGATAACTGACAAATTCTTCGAAATTTGGATTTTATACCTAGTGATTTATTTGCTACAGATGTAATTAATTGAATTTATTTCATTGTAATGTCTGCTAATACTGACTCAATCGATGCATTTTATTCCTACAAATTGCGAAAGGTTTTCGTGAGAGAAAAAAATTCAAGGCTGAGGGTAGAATTTCGGAACTCCACAGTTGTGAAGATTTATACAGAATATGCTCATACAAACACAGCTATGTTAGAAAACAACAAGTGAGAATTGAACAAACGTCGTCCATAAATATTCGCAGATGTGTATATACTTGAAGTTATTAAAGACGCATTGGATGAGACTGTCTATCATTATGCATGTATATATAATTATGCCAAGAAATATTTGATGTCAGCGAAAGGGCATCTTGATTTGGAAAAAGCAAGGAACGCGAATATATGTTTATCAGGTTTTTGTTATACAACTCACATACACATGTTTATCGCCATG
Organism: Nuttallia obscurata; assembly: GCA_032358795.1. Taxonomy (NCBI): domain Eukaryota; kingdom Metazoa; phylum Mollusca; class Bivalvia; order Cardiida; family Psammobiidae; genus Nuttallia; species Nuttallia obscurata. The sequence goes on along the minus strand of JAULCC010366433.1, from coordinate 17,822 downwards.
AACATTAATATAAATGGATTTAAACATACTATAAGCTGAAGTCAAAGTAGGTTAATTTAAAATTATCACAGCACGATTACTTTATTTCCCAACACTGTTTGCTTGATTTTGAAATAAGTGTGTTTGGTGTTATAATGAAGTGTTATTAAACAAATATTTTCTTCTTAGCTGTGGGAATATTTTAAGTGTTTGACAAAGACATAACTACAAACTTATACATTTGTTAGTTATCAGAAACACGACTGGCTAATTACAACTTTAGTCTCCAGTCTACAAAATCTGTGTAGCATTGAATAACAGATAAAGAGTTGGGCCTTAATTAGTTAATGTTGTGTATGTGTACATTATGATAATTTTAATAATATTCCTGCATAATTCCATACACTAGTGTGAAATTATCAAATCAAATGTTCAATGTTTAAGGTATTTTACTCACCATCTAAATGAATTTGTTTAGTATCTCCATCACTGGTGCCTGCCTTCTCGATTGTGATGCTTGCATCTGCACCTGCATATTTTGGTTTCACTTGAAGATCGTAGGATGTTGTTTAATTGGTTATATATATCACCGGTAGAAGAGTAATATATTTTAAGCACAGGACTATCTAATAAAAACTTATATGATTAAAAGACATTCAAATACGTTCGAAAACGCAAAACTTTGATAAAGTTAATCATGTGAATAATTTGAAATACAAAATCAACTTGTTTCTGGTCGCAGTTATCTACATGTATATTAAGCAATTTAACCGTGTTGATGAAAACCGAATAGAATGTGTAGTTCCAGACTTATGCATCCCTATTAAAATATTCACGCATTTCACTACAAATTCTGTAGCTTTACTTGGTTAAACTGGGATGCTTAGCAGCAGCCATATCTTTACTAAATAATAATGTAATAATAATCTAGGCTCATCTTGTTTATGTAGATATTAATGCAGTACAATTAGTTTAATTAAAAGCTATGCGGTTTAAAGCTTGTCTTCACTCTATGAAACACATTTTTAAACCAAATTGCTAGCAATATTTCGTCTGAAGTCGATATTTGACACCAAATTCTGCTTTTTTAACAGATGTTACTTTCAATATCTGACTCACCTCTGCGTGATACCACCTCGTCATTATTTGTCAGAATTGCCATTTTGCATCGTCCTAGAGGGAAATACCAGTGTTTAAAACTATCCAGGTCTAGCAAAGCACACTCACTTGGATTATGATCTGCCAAAAGAACGATTGACAAACAATTTCTACTAATTCAGAAAAAGCTTTACAATACAGAAACTGCAAAAGCGTCATTGCTTTAAAGGCAAACGTCTTATTTCAAATTTCAACCTCATGAACACGTACAATTTCAACCCGAAACACAAAATTTCAAATTAATATATTCTATATTGATTTCAGACGACATCTGGTCAGCACATGCCTAGCTTATTAGAAATGCTTCACATGTCTACTGTCTGCCAAATAATATACAAATATGTTGACATATTGCATCTTTTCGGCTATTTCATGATGTGTGAGACCTCCGTCAAATATTGTCTCTATCTACGCTGCTAGTTCCAGCAAGGGGTAGTTTTGCAGTTTCGACTAAATTCTTCATACATGTTGGGTACCTGCCACCTAAGTGTTTCCAGCCTTGCTGAACACAGGTTATATGCATTGACTTTCCACAGTGCTGTTTATTATTACATTCGCCTTAGTTTCATAAATTTTCCTCGAAAAACATCACTTCAACTGCTGTTTGGTACCTTTAAATCTCACGTGTTTTTGTAAGAAATATGATGTAAGGAAAACTCACAAAACTTAACAATAAAGCAATAAACAAGTGCACAAGTAAATTACGGAACAAACTACATACTTGTGACTTACAGGTAGTGTAGTGGTTTGTGCATCAAACATACAGTTGAAAAGACGTCAGTTTTAATTATTCAAGGATCTAAATGCGTTGAGTTCTCAAGCAAAACGTTTTATCTACATTGCTTAGCACTGGCTCTACACATTATAAAGAGAGCATCTCTAAAATAAATTACAACAGCTCTCAGTATTATTGAGAGATAATTGATGTATTCCTCATTCCAGAAATACTTCCAGAAATGACTGGAAATGTCTCGTAGGGAACTGAGACAAAATATCACATGAAACAAAACTGATTCATCTCGTACCTGGAAACGCAGATTGTTTTGCCTGATGATACGACCAGAGTTGATCCCGATGGAAACCGAAAGATGACCAATTGTAATTTTGTCCAGGCATGACAATGTAATTGCTTAACGTCAGTGACGTAACAAAATCATGGAGACTCAGTGATAACTTTAAAGCATATGCATTTAAAGTGGTATTTATGATAATCTTAATTCAAATCTGAATCATATATACTAAATTCTGAGCTTTTCGTATCAAACATTTTAAATATTTATAGAAAGGCTGAAGAAAAAACAGTTACATGGCAATGACAGCGCTAGATTCTACAATTTATTTATCATGTAAGCATGGAAGTCATGTAAGTCACGAAAGTCACGTGCAGTATGTGCACAGCAAAACGGGAGATCTTCAGCGCGTCACAATGTACACCATTCTAAAGCTTTCTTATCGTAAGCACAAAAGTTGAAAAAGTTCTTTGAAAATCAATGATGCGACGTTGGTCTGGAATGACGTTAAAGCAACGTCAGAGAGCCATCGGTATGCTTACCGCTGGCATGTCGGCAAGAGACGTTGCTCGGCACAAGAATTTGCGACAAGACGGTAAGACACCATGAAAGAATACGCCAATAGGCCAGGGTTCATCAGAACTAGATTCGCAGACAATGGCGGTTTGGGCGGGCAGACATAATAATGGGAAGACAGATCCCGTCAAAGTATCTGGTAATCTCACTGCTCAAAGGTACCGTGACGAAATCATCGAGCCTGTTGTTGTACCATATTTGCAACAAAGTAACGTTGGGATTTTTCAACATGATAATGCCCGTCTACACACTGCAAGGCATACCCAGAACATTTTTACGCATCCATAACCTCAGTGTGTTTCAGTGGCCTGCAAAATCACCGGATCTCTCTCCCATTGAGCACTTATGAGACCACTTAGGTCGTCAGGTGAGAGAGCGCCATGACGTCAACAACGTTCATGATCTTCAACGTACCCTGCAAGCTGCATGGGTCAGAATCCCATTGCAGGTCATTAGAAAACTGATTAGCAGCATGAGACGTCGTTGTCTGGCAATCTTGGTTGCGAATGGTGGGCACATTAGGTATAGAGACGTGTCCAAATTTTCACGCCTGATCCCCAGCTTTATTTCAGGCATGCCGGAGACTAAACGCCACAAAATTATGGAATAATATTGATGCGAGTCATTTTTGCTAAGTATCAAATATCTGAAAACGTATTTTATTTAATGATTTCGTACTGCCCTTTCCATAGGAGTCAATCCTTTCTGACTTTGCTTAACTTTTTTTCTGTCAGTATATTATCAATACTATTTGGACGTTTGTTTTCAATTTATCTTGATGGACAAACTGTTTTTTTCGAAGGATATACAGTAAACTCATAATAAACAATGTCAATTTCAATTTTCGATAGATCTTGAGAAGATGAAAAAGCCGCAGCCCGAGATATTTAAGGATCAGAAGCAAGAGCGGTTAATTGGCACAAGACAAAAATTGGTAGGAGATATGGAAGACATCTAATGAAGGTTGGTGACTGATTTACCATAGGAATATCCTGGGCTTAATGGAGATTACACGCACTTGAACATGAACGGTGCATGGCTGAGAATCTTAGTGGATGTAAAGAGGTACACTTGTTTAGACATGTTTCGTTTATTTGCTCTTTGTCGTTTAATACGTGTAAAACATACTACGGGGACGTTATAACTCTCGTGTAATGATTTCATTGTGGATTTTAATTGCATTTATGTTAACTCGGAATATATCTGAGACTAAAGTTCTCATAAAACATAAATATTGGCTTTGGCACAATGTTTTTACTAATGTAACATTTACGAACTTATTTGATTCGAGATCTCCCAGCCAAGAATATGATCTTTTGTTTAACAAGAATAGCTTTAACTTAAAAACGACTATACTTGAATTTATGAAACACTTAGTATTGGATGTTATATTACATTTAAAAGGTGGGTTGCTATCTGAACAAAGATCCCAAACGATAATGTGCCGGTTGTGTTTATAACTCGCACGTGAGCTTTATACTCTGAAAAACATCAGTAGAAGTTATAAAGTCAACATTGCCATTGAGTTAACTTTGAGTTAATATACATAAACCCAATATACATCTTTATGTTGATATATACCCTTATAAAACATGAAACGATCCGTGATATAATAATACCACGGGGATGTCAATATCACTACAGCCGACTGCGGATATTATCACACACACACATTCACACACACACACACACTCCTCCTCTACCAAGGAACTTCTTGAAACTGTTCCAGTTAAGACTTCTAGTTTGCATTATGAAAAAATTATCTAAGACAATTCCTTTACTTCTTTGTATGTCTTAATGATGTTTAATTACTAAAAGTATGGTACTATGTGGATTTGTACCTGATATTATCTTAGTACAATTGGACACATGCGAATATGATATACAGTTGCTCAAAGAATTTAAGCAGATTTACGGTTCCATACATTTGCAATGCTGTTTAACACATTTATTATGAAGCATAATCATTGTGTGTAATTTTACGCTGATGTATAGAATGTAACATAATATGTTTATATGAACCCAGATGTTCTTGACATGATAAACATTTAATTCTCGTAACAGTACTTGAGATGGTATTCCAGTTTGCAGTTTCACTGCACAAATGCGTACCATGTCAACAAGCCAATTAGATAAATGTAATTCCCGGCTATTACTGAACGTATATTTTCTTCTAGTCTAATCATTTCTTTATTTTGAATATAACAAGTAAAGATCGGTAACATGCTATTTCAGAAAACTGTTGTGGCAGCCACTCTACTGAATGGTAGTGAGTCTAAATTATGTATAATCTCAGTCTAAGTATAAAAACGTTTTCAGTTTTTCTTGTTATTTTGGGGAACAGTCAAAACTGTTGAATCGAGGAGTTGGGCATGACCTCAAAACTGTTCTCAATTCATCATCGATACCGAGGAAAAGTAATTAAAACTATTCCCCAGTCACCTATGCAGCAACTGTTTTATTATATGTACCTAAGCAACCGGTGAAAATGTTTAATCATCAAACTTAATTTTAAAAAAACAATTACACATTTGACAATAAGCATAGTTTCTGGTATAATTAGACATTTGCAAAGACATAACGGCAATTATCACATACATTAGCTTCTAGCAGTAGCATAAAGCAGTGACATAAAAATCGTATGTTACTATTTACAAAAATATAACTTGAATATGGTTGCAAAACACGCTAATGGATATGCCTCACGAGGAACCGTCTGCTGACGTTGCATCTGACGTCATTTCGAGCATGAAACAGTGAACAGTTCTAAACTGTCACCACTGACGTCACATTTCTAAATTTTTTGGGACACAGTATACAGTTATTTCATGAGCTTTTGGTGGAACCGACGTATTGGGGATGACTTCAGAATTGTTGTCCGAGGCCGAAAGGTCGAGGGCAACAATTCTAAATTTCATCCACAATACCGAGGGACAATAGTTTTTACTGTTTCCGAACACCCATAAAACAACATGCTTAATTACTCTAGCAGCCTCTGAATATTCTTTATTACTAAAGTTAAGTTTAAAAAACTGCATATTTGACAACAAGCGCAGGGTTTGCTGTTTGGTATAAGTTTTGACATAACGGAAAGTATCACATAAATTGGCTTCTGGGAGTGACATAAATCAGTGACATAAAATCATACGTTACTAGTTACATAAATATAACTTGAATCCGGATGTAAATACGCTTATGAATATGTCTAACACGAAAGTATCTGCTGACGATGCATGTGATGTCATTTTGAGCATGAAACAGTTCAGTGAGCGGTCAACAGTCCAAACTGTTTGACCCCTGACGTCACATTTCTAAAACTGTTTCACCTCTGAACAGTTAAAATGTGGAATTAGAATCTATAAAATGCGTCAGGTAATAAGTCAGAAATGATACACGATTTACCTGTGTCGGCGAAAAGATTAAACAAAGTATCATGCTACCTCTTATTTATTGCATTTCCCGAATTAAAGCTGTACACTGCAGGTTCACACAGTAACAAAAATATCATCAGAAGTTAAATCAATGACACATGTAGAAGCTAAAGAGTAGTTCGGTCAATAATGCATGCATTGAATTTACATTTTCAAAATTAACCTGAACTAATACTGTACCTTTATCCAAGCTATTCCTCACCCAGCACAAGAGTATCTGATAGGAAAATGGTGAAGAGTACCGGTTTAAAAACCTGGAAACAATAGAAAAGCTATTGTCAGTGCCTTCAGATAAGTAGCTATGATGTAAATGTAAACATGAAAAACCAACAGCCAGGTTGACTTGGCACTGTGCACATGTTTGATACGGCTGATACACATAGCTCTGCTCTACACGGATGTACGTACCAGACTCGTTTAAAACAAAATATGTACAAACAGACGTATAGATCTCATATCATGTTTTTTTTAATAAAGCATTAAGTTTGCTTTCCGAGTTCTCCGGAAACAATTGCATATATCGATTACAATAATATATACTCGGATGCATCGAGTAGGCTCGGAATTAAAATGTGTATATGTTAATTATGCCAGCGATGATTCGAATGATCAGACGCATAGAACGAGGCGATTACGGGGCGATTTCTTCCACAGTCTATCGTGACCAAAACGTCTAACGCATCTTTCAGAGTGTGAAATAAAACCTGTCAAATGATTGAAAAGGAAGGTTAAACTAGTAATGAATTATTGATATCAAGAAATAGTGAACGATTAAGGTGGTTGAAGTATAAAGTCCCACGCCCTGTTTTGGACTTTGCAGGTTGTATACCACACCCGGACGCTTTTTTCCGTAGTGAATTATGTTCTTTATTGCGACGCTGTAGAAAGCTGTCATTTATCGTTAAGTCAACATTGAATTGTTTATTCTGCATCCAATGCTTTTGAAAACGCAACACTTATTTATTTGCCTTTAGCAGTTATATATTACATTAAAGACTTGTGGAAAATGCTGATTCATTGAAGACACTCACACTACCTGTATGCTGGCAGAGATTTTATTTCCTGATAATGATTATACATAGCAATCACTAAGTCTCACAAATCTCGTTTGGATATGCCAACATCAAGCATCCCGTTCGCCGTGTTTCATATAGGCGTGGTCTGATGGAGTTGTTTGTTTGTTTGTTTGTTTGTTTGGAGTTTAACGTCGCTTTAAAAGCATTTCAGTCATATCGCGACGTCCAGCTCATAACAGGTGGAGGACGACCCCGGGAGACCTCTGTACACTATTTCAGGCAGAGAGTGCATTCGGGTAGAACCACCGACCTACCATAAGCAAGCAGGAAGGCTTCCTCACTTGAAAAATCCGAAGTGCCGAGACCAGACCGGTATTCGAACCCACAGCGGTGAGGGGCTGAGAGATTGCAAGTCAACGACTATAACCATTTGGCCACGGAGGCCCCCGCATGGCCTGATGGATAAAAACACTGAGGGATATCCGTGTTTATTATATATCAACCGACTTTGCACTTAAACAATGACTGCCACTTGATACTGCAAGTCAGTGGCAACCTCCTATTCACAATATGTTTTACATGTGACGTATATGGTTACTTGTATGACAAATCAAAAAAGTTGCTGTTCTAAAGGGGTATATTTACCCAAGCCTTTGTTAGAATTGGCTATGGCTCTTGCTTGTTGGTGTTTCCGTAACTTTTTAGTTTAGCCGTAACTCATATATGCATGACCAAAAATAAGTTAACCTTGGTACGAACTATAATTGTAAGAGCCGTAAACCATTCCACGCGTGAAAACGTGGTTAAATACATCAACTGAACTGCATACCTTGTCTCTTTAGTGCTAGGTGGACAAGTTGCTTTAAACAAGGCCCCTTACTCTACAGAGCAAAATCTAAGTACATCCAAGAGTAATTAAACTTACATTATAAACATTTTCTACATGTATCTGCAGATTGATGAGCTGAGTATAAATTGTTATGTTAATGAAACATTCACATAGAAACGCGTGTGTTCTAAAACAGAACAGTTGTTTAAAGTATGTCGAAAAGATTTGAGTCGTTTTAAAGATTTTCTATGAACTTGTTTCTTGTATGGAATATTAAACGTAAATCTAATAATAATTGTGTTGCAGTTAATTTATTATCTAAAACTGATTCAAATGAAATAAGCACAGTACTGAATATACAGCCTGTCTTTTTACTTCAAACTGTAAAGAATAGTAAAACAACTATACATATTTCAATCTGGACTAATTGAGGTTTAACATTATACAGTTTATAACTTAATAACCATTTATTTGGATACCCGTTATATTGAAATGTGCATATAACTGTGTCAGTTGATTTAAACTTTGTTTTGAGCTAGCAAAACAAATATTATAGGGTAAATATACAGTCGCTGTACTTCTGCTTATACATCTCATCTGTATGTTGATGAAGATGTGAAGACGATGTTGGTTAGTGCCTAGAGACCAACAAGCAACATCAAGATGACTCAAACCTTCTTCTAACATTTCAACCCTTTTCCACAATGTCCTAAGGTGGATGTGATCCGCAGTGTTATCAAGTCACTGCGTGCTCGGTGTCAAGGTTTGTTCGTCTCTCAGGCCTAATCAGCATGAAGCTCTTTCTGCTGCTTCAGCCAAGTTATTGGTGTCATTCTTTCCTCTCGGTCACCCATTGCCCAGCTATTGGAATAGTATCAAGACTTACTGGGCTGGAAACTCCATGCCAAAACTTCTACAGGGAACAACCAAGTTTCCCATCCTCGTTGGTTACAGAGTTCCACTAGCTCTACATACTAGGCAGTTTGCATCTCATGTGCCTCTTCACGCCCTTCTTCCTAAAGGACAGTCTTCTCAATAACAATGATCATTTTCCTCTTCTGTGACTACAGCAAAATGTCTGGCCTCAGAATTGTCTGCATCACCTCAGGAAACACAAGTCTTTGCTTAAGGTCAAGTCGCATCTCCAATGTTGTGCTTCTTGAAGATGTCCATAGATGCATGTGAGAGCTGATGACTTCTTTAACAAGGTCTTCGCCAACTTTATTTTTGTGCGCCTGTGTGTGGTTCCTGGTCGTTTTCGCATTCTTTCCATTTTCAGGTGATTAGCCAGCCTTGCTGATACCTTATCATAAGGCCATGGGAACTTAACTTACTGAAGAACTGTCATGCAACCAGACAAGAGGTGTGCCATAGTTGCCCTGGCCCACAGAGATGGCAGTTTGGGTCATCTTTTAAAAATATAAAACTTACTTACGTCTTATCAGTCTTGATCTAACCAGCAAGTGATCATTATATCGTTATAAAAAAAAACTCATAAAGTGGCATATGCAGGTGCAAGTTTTATACTGTATTTAGAACTTGTTAAGGAAATCTCACGGCACATTACTTAGGTAATTACTGCGGAGAATTTGAGTCAAACGTTAGAATTTCCGATGAATAATTGAGTGGACTGATCTTCGAAAACTTCCTATATCTACTATTATCTTTTTTTCTAGCACCAATAAAACACTCCATTTTGTGCATCCCGGTGTTACTTTTTATTCGGACTATTTCTTGATATAAAAGCAAACCTGTATCAGAAACCAGTAAAGCATTTAAATACTTTTCTTCAAATCTTATTAGTTTTTGAGAATATGTCTTATTGGATATCTGAGGGAATTTGACACAAGGAATCTAATGCAGTTACTGCCGTATTGTTTTTTTCTGCATGAAATCTGTCTTTCGGAAGAACATAAGGAACTCTTAAGTTTATCATCTTAGTTTAAGTTAATTAAAACTAATTTTAAATGTTGTCAATCACCTTTAAATCACCGACCTACTGCAAGACAGCTTGAAGGCTTCTTTACTTAAAACTCCGTAGTGCCCAGACCGGAATTCGACCCCACAGCGGTGTGTGGCTGATAGATAAACTCGTTCAATAATATCGGGTTATTCTTTTTTAACTTATTTCATGTAACTTTATCATACGTGTTTAACCTCTTACAGTTTACCGTTGGATTAGACTTATACCTACAGTTAGCAAAACCTAATAAACAGTATTGGGATTTTGTTATTATTATTTTTCAATTGCTTTGGGTTTAAAAAGGAGGTTTAATATACCTGAATGTTCAGTTTGTCTTCGGGTAAAATGTCAACATGCGTGCTTGGTAAGAACCAACCGTTTTCCACTAGCTAGTTCGTTAGCCCTCTCGAATGAATTGCTAGAATGAGATTCGAACTAAACAAACCACTAACAATGAACGACCATGCGATTAAAAGTCAATGAAGGTAAGCATTAGGTGTGAGGAACTCAAATTATTGCTTCGTTAATAGGGTCATTTTAACATTGTTCAGCAGTCTTGATTTCAGTGCATAACTACTTGGTTACAGTTTTAAACGTTTAGGTAGAACATAACACAAACATTATGCAACGTACTATTGAAACACTTTTGTTTTAGAAGTGGCCATACATTATACTAGTACAGACATTATTAGTTTCACGCGTTCAACTGACTTTTATTTATGGATTATCTTTGTCCCTCCTTTTTTCAGTCTCTGTTTTTTGTCACTCGGTCTAAACAATTAGTGTAAACTGAAGAAGATGGGTCGTAACTAATGTTCACAGAACTTGTGGCTCGACAACACTTCACCATTTGTGAAATAAAAATATTGTAAGCTATAGTATTTCATCATTCCGACAAATTGTAGTAAAATTTCGTAGGATATGTCTTAAACATTAAGCATCCAAAGAATGGCCAATTATTTCGTCATTCATGTCTACGTAAAAAAAGGGAATTGTATTTTCGGTTGTTACAAGTAATGAAGCACTCCGAAAAATGTAATAAACATAATGCTTGACCATCGCTGTGTAAACCCGACTCCCCCGTTGCAGAGATTTCCAAAACAGTAACACTCGATCTGCTTCGCGCCATGGCCATCTTCCTTTGTAAAACATCCCTCTTTCACATCTTCATCGGACTGTAGACAGTACCTAAAGATAATGTGTTCTGCAAAAAAAATGAAATAATAAAACAGCATCTGCATTTAAATTGGGAACGCTCGGTAATCTCAGTGGTAGAGCATCCGCTACCTGTGAGAAAGGCCGTGAGTTCGATCCCCGGCTAGGTCAAACCAAAGGCTTTGAAATTGTTTTAATATAGAAATAGCTTTTCCTCCTTGACGCTCAGGATTTAGGATGAGCAAAACGACTGGTTCGTCGGTGTAAGGTTTAATTGACCGGCTGGGATCAGTACCCCTGTATCAGTGCTATATGTCGGTCTAGGCAAAACAGAGAGATATACAGAACAGTTATCTGTATTGGCACTATTTCTCTCTTGAAGGTCTATAAGCCATAGATGACAGATGGTGACATAGATGAAATAAACAATCAACAAAACTCAAGTGACTTAATCTTATTCGAAGGTGTGATCCTCTACTTGATTATTTGATGACATGATTAAGCCAAAAGTCGCATAGTTTTAGGCCAGTGTTTTTTATGAAAAATGTTTTATGAAAAACGTTGTTGCTTGTCAGTAACGACCGCTGACGTGTTAGATTGAGCACCGACGTGGTGTAGCTAATTCCGGTACGTGGCTAGATTACAGCGTAGTGCCACAGGAAGACTATTTCTACATAATTTTTCCAGTGACCATGGTGTGTTCAGGTAAAGGCACCCGTGCGACAATCCCTTTTGCATCGCAATATAACGTAATGCATACATGACACGTTTCACAGTTTTTGTTCTACTTGAGTTTTTCGCTAATTTAAGCTACACAAACCACATTTGTTTTCTTTACACACCGGTTCAAAAAGAACGGCATTCCTTTCTCACCACAGTACAAACCTCGTGTAGCCTCCTGGAATGGTATGTATTTTACTTATCTTAAAGATCTCGGGCAATTCTGACTCGCGTTCACTTTTATTTTAGGGTTAAGGGATGTGGTATTCATCTAGCATTCCTGAGGGGGCTGTGGCCGAGTGGTTATAGTTATTGACTTGCAATATCTAACCCCTTCACTGCCATGGGTTCGAATCCCGGTTTGGGCATTTCGGATTTTTCAAGTGAGGAAGCCTTCCAGATGGCTTGCGGTAGGTCGGTGGTTCTAGATACCCAGGTGCGCTATGTGCCTATGTAGTGTACAGAGGCCCCCGGTGTTTCCCTCCACCTATAACGAGCTGGACGTCGCGATATGAATAAAAAACTGTTAATTTCCAAACAAACTAACAAATAATGCATTCCTGTGAAGTAGCTCTTCTATCAATATTGACAACACGACCAGCAAATTTAGGCTACATTAATAGAAATATCGAAGAGTACAGTTTATTGTGCATTAGTCTTAATTACATCCTGACCAGTTTGGAACTGTGCGAAATTTAAGAGTTTTCACCATATATTTTGTCCGTTTCCGCTTTAATTTCCAAAGGCGAACACTTAAATAAGGTACGTATTTTGATAATAACATATTGATCCTTTACGGTCATTTTGACTCGATGCGCTCAATAACCTAAAGGATATACTATCCTAGGCGGAAACGTACAAATATATAACTACTCTTTCACAACTTACACGTACAGTCATACTCACGAAATAAGAAATAAGATAATCTTTATATACATGTATATATTGTATAGATTGATTTGATATAACGCAGATATAGCCAAGGTGCCTGACATTCTAAAAATGCTCTTCGTTCCGTTTAAAATGTATTTTATAAATATTCTACAAGTAGATATCTCTAAATGCTGTTATTTTATATGAAAAAATAAAGATGTGTAAAAATCCGATGTTCATCTCGGCTCTTAAATATGTGTCTTTGTTCGGTATTTAAGTAATGATTCAATTATTATGTCTCTCATATACATGTACCTTACCATTGTAATCTTCTATTTTAATCTTTACGCAATTTCCGCTACATGGTATGACGTCAACACCGGTTACATGAAATGGATCACTACACATTTTCCCCAGAGAGCTTTGACAGTTGAAGCACTGAGATTCTTTTTTCTTGTCACCTGCAAAAGACAATCAGATATAAAAACCTTGTCTTATGTGTCCGTTGAAAGGCAAATTGAAATATATTGCATGAATCTAATAAAAGACACGTTCGGTGAAATATCTCCATCCTTTCACGTGCAAAGTGCAATCGGAATACCTCGGATAAGGCCGTCTTCCTCCATCATCTCTCGGATATATAGTGTGGGAGGATATACAAATACAATAACCATTGTTTGCCGGAAAAGGAATACGCTAATAAACAGTTCTTCTGAAAACCGACAATTGTGGCTGCCATTAAAGAAATGAAGTTACCACGTGACCCCACATAGCCCCATAGGCGGCCTGTCCGTAGGGACGTCAAGCAGAAGTAAGGTGAATATAACAATGGTTTGAACGAAAGAATATTGCATTTGCATAACAAACCAATGTTTGAGTTGTTGTCGGTGTCAAGGTCAGGATAAATTCAACAAGTCAACCATCTAAGTTGAATAAATTGAGTAAATGTCGGTTGATTTTTATGATAGTATAAATTTGGAATAGATATGGCATAGTTTACGACAAGACATAGCTGTGCAAATATGGGGAGGTATCAGCCGGATAAAACGAACGCTAGCAGTAAATATGAAGATTCGAAATCGTAGAACAGGAAACAAAGGACACAAAAACGGGAACAGAGACACCCATGTGAAAGATGGAAACAATCGGACAATGTTGCAAAATAAATTTCAGTTACAACCCCATAACTCGTTTCTACTACCTTTATCAGATACAAAAAAGTATCAGATATAAAGAGAGAGAGAGAGAGAGAGAGAGAGAGATACACAGAGAGAGAGAGAGAGAGAGAGAGAGATTGAGGGAGATGGAGAGAGAGAAACATAAAGAGAATGGGGGAGAGGGATATTAAAAATTGAAATACACTTACCGTATATAATTCTTGCCATGCTGAATATCATAAGTGTCCATGTAAGCTGTTTTAATTCCATTGGTTTGTGTTTATCGCTCCAACAAAAACGTAGTTTTTTACTCGGTGATAAAACACGCAAGAGAAAATATACACTTTAGATAACACGAATGGCTCGGTATTCTCGCATTAAGCCAACACATATTACATCAAAAAGTTTTACATTAAGTAAGTTTGTAATTGATGAGCTGCATACCCTTGAAATGTCGTATATGAAAGAAAGACGCCATTGGCGAGTTGAGGTATACACGAGGATCTATTTAAAATGCCACAAGATGCCCTATCTTCAAAACATTACCGAAATTTATACAGCTTGAAATGCACAAGCTTGGGGATACGTTTTTGTCAGCACGTCATGTCCGACCGCTCGGATAGATCAATGGTAGAGCGTCTGATACTGCTGCAGGAGGCAGCTTGTTCGATTCCCGGCCTGGTCAAAGCAAATTAATTAAAATTGGTAGTAGAGATTTTCTTTCCTTGGCGCTCAGTTTTAGCTAACCATCATGACTTTTCGTTGGTATCAGGATAAAGTGGCCGACCGGGGTTCAGTCTTGACGTGTATCAGTGCTATACTTAAGGCACGGAAAAGAACAAGAGAGTTTTACAGAAGAGTTCTTTGTATCAACTTCCCTCTCTCTAGGACGTCCATAATCAATATCTGGCAGAAAATTACGTTAATCAAATAAACTATAACATGTATGTTAGAAAGCTATCGAGCTAGCTTGCCGAAGGTGTATGATTCTACCAAAGGAGGATTACAGTCTCATTTTTGCACTTATTTGTCGGTCTGGGGCCAACACAAATCTATATTAAAACACACAGGAAAATTTACTTTCGTGTCCCTCCCCGCTACCACACACAACAACAACACATACACAAGTCCTACTCGAAGCATCGTGAAATAAATGCGAATGTGCATGGAATCACTTTCGAACTTTTGCTTTTAAATTTTTCTTCGAAGTTTTCTATGAAGTTTTCTGTAGAGTTTTATGTGTAGTTTTGTTGTGAACTAACGCATTATTTTTCATTTTTAAAAAAGACACCGGGCGAAGATAGCTTTGGAAGCAAATGGATTCCTTATTTTGCAACAACGCTCACAAATTCATGCATAAGAAACAAGTGTTGTATCTTTTATAGCTGTTTTAGAACAGGCCATGCCTTTGAAGGTACGTTTAACATAGTTTGTAGACACAATATTACATACAGACAACGATTTAGCCTATGGGCTGACATTCTCATTTCAGTCAAAAGTACATGCAGTAAAAACTAAGAAAACAAGATAGAGGTAAATTAAGAGTCTATTAACCCCTTCACTGACGGAACAATACCGCGCATGCGCAATATTTCGTCTGCCTCATTTGTTAACTTTCAGATTCAGTAAAATTTTGGCAAAACAATTGGCTGAGTGTCAGACAGCTTGCTACTTTCTTTTTCGAGTCGATGGTGAGAAAGTTTTAATCTGGTTAGTTTCGAGTCTACCGATAACCCAGCTTTCCTGTAGGAGACGTGCATGAAAGGGTTGGTGGGATATTTTTTTAGACCTTAAACTGTGACTTTAAACATGGTTTTGACCTTAACCCCTCCACTCTTTCTTATAACAACAAATGACAAAGACTAACAAATTACGGTACTAGTAGAACAATGCAGCTGACATATAGAGCAATGGACGTCAAAATGCATACCTTTTGAATCATATTGATTTTAGTTTACATTTCACCTCCCTGCGACACAATCAAGTATGTGACACTGAGGATAAATAGTATTTCTAAAACTAAAATGTGATGTAGGGCTTCCTCATCTAATGGGAATGTAGACAACTGTTGAAAAATATTTACCGTTTTTTATCGTCTAATATATAGCATGGTTCCCAGTTCTGATTCGTAGTAATTAAACGCATTAGTTATAGCCCGACATGCATTTGAAAGACACACCATGATACACCAGGCCGTTGTTGGTTGACGGCTGTTAACAGGGAAAATGTTGACAGATAATTCTTCATTTTGGGCATTTTGTTCATTTTGACGCTAAAATGACATATTTGATGACGTCATCACGACGTCATGAGTCTGACGTCATCATATTTACTGATATATATATATATATCGATCACACAACATATCAAAAAGCCTTTAGGCAATATTTTGTAACAAGTGTGAGTGCTTTTAGTAATGCTTGGCATAAAAATCTAAATTATCTCCTTTTAAGTGTATAATTAGTTAAAGATGGATAAATTTTTACTGTTGAAAACAATGATATGTATATGTTGTTTAAAGATATATATGTTCGTACGTCTGTCTGTCTGACCCTGCCTCGGTGTGTGTTACCACAGTGGCATTTGAATGTTGATTGCGGCATTATTACTTTGAATTGCTCCTCCGCTCTGGTCGACAGAATATCCTCAGGTTGACAATATGTACTGCAACCCTCAAGAAATGTAATATTTGTTTTATTATACCGATCAAAAAGAAGTTTGACTAATATTAAAATTTCGAAATTAAACTTAAAAAAAATAAAGTTTAAAATTTTAATATAAATTATTCCTTTCTATTTCAAATTTAAACAAAATGAAACCAAAATACCTTCAATTTCAATTTGAGAAATTTATGTTTTTTAAATAAATACATATACATTTTTTCATTTTTATTTTTTTAAATTTAAGTCAAACTTTATAGTTAGCTATTGTGATACGTGAAATTTAATATTTGTGCGTAGTTATTATTGTTTTTATGAAATTTATTGTCATCTATTTCTATGCTATTTAAAGAACAGTCAATATCTTTGGAAACTCAAGGTGATATGAAATCATATTGACCGATAGCATTTACTATGCGTTGTATAGAGAAATTTGCAAATGAGTTTTTAAAAATAGAGGTCATTGGACGAATACCGGTTTATTCTATTGGTTTGAGTCGAATCGTTTTAACGTTATGGCAAACTTGTTGATTGATCACCGCGCAAACAATGAGACCCAAGCAAAAACATAAACCAGCTTTCGTACAATAACCTGTTTTATCACATGACGTTGCTTATTTCCGTTATAATATAATCATCACGAATTGTCTTATACAAACAACACGTTACATATAAGAACCGATGACGTCACAAATCAATAAGAAAAATCTTTTTTTAATCTTGTTGTTTTGTCATGTGATAAAAAGAATATCAGATTCGTTTTCATGTTATATAAGATTTTATTACACTCGTCCTTTAACATTACTATGCTCACTAGAGGTTCGCTTATAAAGATTACTGGACTCGTCTTATAAATGTTTTATATAAAAGGAAATCTTATCAGATATTCTCTATTTATTATATACTTTAATATTTGACTCATCCATAATTGTTTTACAAAGCGCTGTGTGACCTTCATAGAAACATTTGATTATTATTGGGAAAAGGAAACGAATGACCAATGACATTGAAATATCACTGTAGATATTTATATTTAGAGTTGTATTCTAGTTGCATCCTGAAAGTACATACTATGATAAAGTAATTAGTAAACTACTGTTTGAAACTACATGTACTATCTTCAGAACATTTCAATGAACTGTTCTTCAGAGTTCTGCTGTGACATGTCCAGTGGTATGTATGTAAGTAGATGTTGAAAGTTTTTACCTTTCTTACTAGGGGGCCTCCGTGGCCGAGAGGTTATAGTCGTTGACTTCCAATCTCTCAGCCCCTCACCGCTGTGGGTTCGAATCCCG
>JAULCC010366323.1:0-11578 GCA_032358795.1 Nuttallia obscurata | reverse complement strand
ATGCAAGATCTATTAAACATATGGATAATGGCAAAAATGTGATCATGTTCAGACTATTCGATTGACGGAGTGAATTACTAGGCAAATTGATGACGGAAATACCATCCTTTTCGCCCTTGCGGATATATCTAGATATTAACCATTTTGTTCCTTCACATCAGACCGGGAACAGCTTTATATTCAATACTCGCGGTAAAAGCCTGTCTATTTCGATATATTTGTCTTAATTAACGGCGGTGACAGCTGGTAGATGACACGGTACAGTTATGGGAACCGTAGAGGAGAATTATTTATAATGGTAGCACATACATAGAATCATTTTGCGGTGCATTTTGAACTTAATTTTACATTAACAAACATTGTTTTCTAAGATTAAGAGAAGACTGTTTTCGATTGAAAATGTCTTTGAAAAGTCAGCTGTAAAGTGCCTTCAAACAGTTATTGTTTGAAATGAATCAACAATTACCAGTCAGATATAAGAAATAAAATGGTCATTTTGAAAATAAATAAGAGCAAATATTTTAATAAGATTAATTCGTGTCGATATTGCGGACATTAAGAAATAGTTTTAATGTAAAAAATAAGACATTCTACTTTAACATATGAACATTGGCATTACCTTACACCAGTAAGTTGTAGTGTTTATAAGTTATTGTAAAGGCTATGCTTCAATGTAAGACACACCATGGATATTGATTATCTATGTAATAGAATTTCATAAATATCCTCTGTAGTACAAATGCATTTTAGACAATAACTGTTGTTGCAATTTATTCTTGCTTTTCGGTATAGTTTGTACTTTGGTACACTTTGAATAGCTAGTCATAAATCAAAATCAAGACAGAGAGGGAAATTTTAAAGGTTACTTTAGTATATGTAAACAAGCAACTAAGACAGTACTGTAAATGAACTTAAATCAAACATTTACCTTAGTAATGTTTTCATTAATTAAGAAGTTTCAGTTTAAATTACCAGAATCCTTGTTAATATATCATTATTTGTAATCAGTGTAAGTAAAAAACAATCAATGGCAGCAATAAGTTGCAAGTTGCTTTAAGTTTTGGTCGGTCTCACTAAAACTTGCATACAGCCTGTTATATTTTGCCAATTATAATACACGTAGATGCGTACAGGGAAATGATATATTGAGGCCATCTTACTATTAACTAGGCTATGTATTACACGGAAATACGGAAGCACATTAGTGACATTCCTTACCGGATAAGAATCGCGACATGATGTTTTACGAAATAGAATGATATTATACAGTGTCATGGAAAACATTACTCGAATTGACCTTATAAGTTATATCAGAAGAAGGGAACATGGTGTTAACATATACAACATTTCTGCTCTAATTTCTTTTTCGATAGAACGAGAACTAACTGCATATCATGAGAATACTCAAACAAAGATCACAAGTGAAATAATTTCTTGAAATAAATTAACAATCGTATGATACAGCAATGCAAGGCAATGGTTTTACATTGTGACGAAATATTGTAGCTTTTTATGTGGTTTGGTAAACTTGATTCGTATACAGCGAATAATATCTCTAAGTGCTCTTATCCACTTTATTTACACTTGCGGTATACCTCACATAGACCATCATAGTGTACTGCAATATCGAAAGACGGAAAAAACGCAGACTGTAAATACTCATTTGCATACGTAACACTAACGCTATTTGTTAAAACTCTTCATTTCACTAAGAAAACACATTGCCACTATTTGTCCAAGACTCATTATTGGTCCTAGTCTGTCTGGTATTGAACATATGGTATGCTTTTGCATGCAGACCAAATACAAACCGAATGTTTTGTAATTGCTGTTGAAATGAACCACTACTTATCGGATCTCCCGACTAATGGTAACGTTAGCAATTAGTGTTTGTTATTTGCTTGATCTTAATGTATAACGCTATACATAAGACAACTTTTTTGTGAAGCTTGCAAAGTTGCATTTGAATTAGTGTGATTGTTCATTTAAGTGATACACTTGAAAAAGGGTTATTAACAATTAACAGACGTTTCCCTTATGATAAAACGTAAACACGGACTTTGAGCATCTTATAGTTGCTATCACAATGCTTCTACTATCATTGTCATATATGATAAAACTTTTATAGAGCAAAGAACCATTTTATGTAAACGAATAAAAGTGTAATTTTCAAATTATCGAGCCGCTGTCAAATCATTTGCTAACAGTTATCATCGTGTAACAAAGTAGTATTGTTACCATATGCAGTACACCTGATAGTACGTAACATTTTATTTATATATTGCTAAAATACAGATTTCTTTAGTGAAATTGTAATTCAAGTTGTAGTTGTGTTGTTGTTCAATACTAACTTTGTATAGCCCCGACGTTTATCAATAAATACATTACAAAACCTTGCAGAGTAAATGATATTATTATGTGTATATTAATCTGCTTTGTGAAGAGAACAATGTCCTATTGTGCTACACGCTATGGAAACATTTGGTTCAAATATAATATGTTCGTTGTAAGCTGATATGCATGCATAGTGTCAATAAGCATAGATTCTTTAACACAAATCAATACATTAAATGACGCTGTCTCGGTATTTGTCATATTGATATGCTCAAATGACTGTAAACTGATATTATTTTACATTCTATGTACATGTTTTTTAGCATTCCGTTTAAGTTACAGTGCTATAAATAAACTACAAGACGTACATCGTGACAGATATATGTAATTATACGTTTATTTTCTCATGTCGATCGATATGACACTGATATGTATGTGCTAAAAGTAGTTGTTCTCTGAACAGCATTAAATATAACGACAAGTCCGATTGCATAACCTATAGTATGAACTTATTTATGCATTGACATATGTCAAATGTTTCTCCTAAATGTGATAACGGATGATATAGTGTAGACAAGAAAATACATTTAAAAAGTTATGGATGACTCTATTTATTAATATTGGATTATAAATTATAACACTGGTTTTAGTTATTCAATCCATCGTCAATTTTAAGTTCAGGAACATTGACATTATGTTTTCAAACAATGTAGACACATACCAAAGTTGTCCATGTATGATACATTTTTTTATCTGGAACTGCTGGCATGTGAACACGTAAAAAGCAAAAAGATAGAAACATTTCTTGCCTGGAGGAACAGATTTAACAGTTCACATGGATGCATAGCACGTTAACCTTTAGCTTGTAAAGGGGGACTGTCATATAATTTGCAAACAGCTTGGATCCAATTTAGACACCGAGCAACTCGGCGTCTAATCAGGATCTAAGCTGTTTGACACTCGCCAATTGTTTCTCTCAGTATTTGGCGATTCTGATGATTTTTAAAATCTAGGCAGACGACAGTTTAAGCAGACGACATTTTTTCAGCAGGCTAAGGGTTAATGATTATGATGAGAGACACACACGCCTAGTCAATTTTGAGCATGGATCATTTACTTTACTATGGCAAAGTAAAGTTTCGTATAAATGATTAGTTTTAACCTACATTTACTTTTAAGTAATTGATTTTTCTACAACAACAACAAAAACAACAGATTCAAAACCGCTACATTGTTCACTGATCAGATATTTCTACATCTTCAAGCACCGAAGGAAAACTTTCGTTCAGCTCACCATTTGCTCATGAACTTGAAATTATTTTCGGTCTTTTTGATGTTTAATTTTCCATACAGCCAGTGTTGACAACTGTGTATGGATATTAGCCATGAAGAGAAAACTATTTATTTCCCGACTGCATGTCCGTTTTTTTAACACTTTCTCATATGGTATGTTAGCGCCACACACTGGACTAAATTGACCAGATATCGAAAATATAACACATTAAATAATATATACTAGTCTCGTAATTGGCATTAACATTATTTCCTTGATATACAATCTCACGACAGAGTATTGTGCTTGCAACCATTTAGAAGTTGCATCATGATTGTGATGCAAGCTTTATTATTTGTATAATCGCGCTTTTGTTGTCTGTCATCGCCTTTTACCCTATCCGTTTCAGTTTTGTCTTTACCGGGGACCATCTACCCGAGGACAAATGATCAATTTGATTTTACTCCGCAAGTCTCGTAAACATTTATTATGAACATTAAACAGAAGCAGAATTATGACTGTATAATGCTATAACAGTACTACAAAAACAGTCTATAAATTGAAAGAGTTTTCTTTTACCAAATATCAATACTTTGAACGACGGTAATGGATTGCCATCTATATCCAGGTCTGTTTTAATAATTTCCTAAACCACGCACATCATGCCCCCTCAAAAACACACTTTCGAAATCAAGAATAAGAGTTATCAAATTATGTGCAGTGTTCTTCTTTGTTTTCAAACCGTTACATCTTAAGTGGCAACAATACTTTATCGTGTGCCCTGATATTACTGGCTGTTTCGAATGACAGAAAATGTGTGCTTAATTTATATATGATATCTAAACCCAAAACCCAAAACCCCTACGAATAATCCATTAGACATAATTAGTGATGATATGAATGTGAATTCTGTGTTGTCGGTTTGATTGTTCAAAACATATATGAACTAAAGCTTAAATATTATCGCTTTTTCTTTCAACTCAGCGGTAAACCGCTGTAATGCCACATAAAGACATCACATCCAGCAAATCCATGGTTTTATTAAGATAGTTTGACAGTTAATCTCTGATTGCGTTATTTTTCACCGGACACATCGATTTTCCAACCGAATGTGCAAAGATTGCAACGCAGCGTGCTGCCGTTTATCGTATAAACTAGGTTCATGACTCTCGGGAGAGTTAAATGCAGATACGTTTACACTGCAGATGTATACCCCTATGCATTTACCTTTATTATGTTTTCAAATAAAAGAATAACAGGAAATGTTTGGGCAGAAAATGCTTAGATGTGATGTAATCGCTATCATTTGTCATCATTAGATTGGCAAAGCAAAAACATCTCTCCCAAGAGCAAGAAAAGATGTCCGATTCACAGACTGATAGGATATTTATTTACAGAAATGGGTCTGATTGTGCTTTGTGGTTATATGCTTTTATCAGGAGTACCCAACCCCACTCAATATACTGAGTTAAATTACGGTTTTGGTCACAGGAGACTATTATGTCTGGCGTCTTTCAGTTGTATGTCTTTCTGTTTGATTATGTAGATCCCCGAATGCAGAACCCTAATGTGGTAAAGTTATACATACCAACGTGTGTTTTAAATGCTTAGAAGAGAAATAGTTTCAAAGCAGTTGGAAGGGAGTGTTATGAAGCTAGTTGAATGCCAAGAGTTTTAATAGAAAGAAAAAACCGATTCTTACGTAGTTATTATTAGTATTTGCAATTGCAACTATACGCCATCTGATTGGTGTAAACGCTCACTATAAAGTTTAAATTCCCAACCTCAATGCACGGATGTCGGGTTCAACATGGTTCATTATAAAGATGTTCACGTACAGTTATTACTGCTTTTTATACTAAAATTTACTAAATTTAGAAAGCCATCTTAACCTCCGAGTTTCAGAACCTTACTGATTATGTTTACACTTTTGTCCAAGGTCTTCTATGGCCATTCAGCATTAACTCCCTTAAAGGCGTGTGCGAAGAAGAAATCAAAAGCATATTTAATAATTATTTGCCTAAAGTCTAAACTAAGACGGATTGGAATATTTCAAAATGGTAAAAGGTTAACCACTATTACTCGACGTCTAATCTTGATCCAAGCTGTTTGAAAATTCTATCACCGTCGCCCTTAGCAGGCTAAGAGTAAAAACATTGTTTAAGTCGTCGTCAAGAATGACATGATTTGTCATTAAACAATCGGTACAAATTCATATATATAACATATACATGTATTATGCGTTTTCAAAGGTATTAGTTGTACGTGTACTGGTCGGTCGGAACAATGTACAGTATGTGCGTTTGTCAATCACAGTTTTAGCTAGCAATATTAAATGTATGTTGCTTACTAAATTAGAGCCTAAACATTTTATCAATCTGCTGTATTTTATATTATATTTATATCAAAATAACAGTTATGAAAGAGACCTTCAGTAAGAATACATATATCAGTGTAACATACTCTCATGTTTATTTAGCTAAATTTACAACACATTATTTTTCAAGCGTTTGTTAACATAGATGATACGATTCAAATCAATTAAAAACACAGACACAAACAACTATACATACATGTAGGCAACAAACATTTGACAACAAATTGTATTAATATTTGTAACAAAACTTAACGTTTTTTTAGTTAAATGTTTGTTAGCCAAAATGATAATGGTCATACAACAGTAACAAAAGCTAGTTGAAAATTCTAATATTGATTGCAAAAACCAGCCATTTATTTAAACCAACGTAAACAAGTTTATAAGAATGTAATATATCATAGTCAGTTCATGGCCCTATAGACACGCCATGTCTCAGTGCGCCCTGTACATATGCTTCATGTATGGTTGTACATTTGCTGTACTGTTTCCCTAACAATAGATATCTTTCTTTTCTCTTTAGGCACAAACAAGGGTTAATTCAATTTTATAAACATATAGGCTTCTGGAATTCTTCTCATCAAATGTCGATCGACAAAGTATCTAGTTTTGACGCTTGAAAAGATATCAAAGCTTAAGAGTTATTCCAAGGTAGCAAGCAGGAGAATTCTTATCTTTCAGAAAAGGAACTGGTTTCTGGAGTATTTCTACCTACATTATTTACGAAATGTACTCGTACTATCTTGCTACGATATCATTAACTGGTTGTCCGGATAATCCAGTATTTACGAATTTGAATTCTTAGCGGTTCGAATCTCGGTCGGGGCTAAGATGAAAGAGGGTATGGTTGTGGTCGCTCGTCCGGACATGTAGGTTTTCCCCAGGTAATCGGTTTCCTCCTACAATAAAGACCACGCCTCCATCCGCGCCAAAGAGATCGAACAATTTATGATGAAATTTTTTCACAATCGTTGTAAAATAAATACAGCTTAAACACTAACTACGTTCGGTCTAAAATATAGTATATTTAGGAGTATATATATTTATAGATGTGTGCGTGTTTCTTGTTTCTTAAACGACATTAAGACTCTACAGAAAATAAGATCTCATGAGCAAAGTCTACCGTTTCACACTTTCGTAAATCTATTTAAAACATTCGCATTAAATGTTAGTCCAATGGAACCATAGTTTTTCTTCAACAAGCGTGTTATGTTGTGACAAAGGTGTTGCTATGTATACTGTTTTCTGAAGTTTGAACCCTATCTATAACATGCGTCTAAAATGCCGAAAATACAGACCGGTATATAACTTATTTTTGTTGCATTACTGCGACACAATGTGTTATATTTATTGAGACCCCTTAAGCAAGTGGCAGACGAAGGCTTCAATTTTGTTTCACAATTATGTAGTTATCATCTTATATAGTAATAAAAGATGTCACAGTTGCGACTCGCAGACGCTGGGAAAGTAAACAATGGAAAAGGATAGCCATTATTCAAGAAGTAAAATATGAACAGTATCTTTGGGCTGTTCTGAAGAGGAAAACGCTGCCTAGTGTAGGGGAATATTACCAGCTTTTAATTTTGTTTTATTTTCATCCGTTCTGTAATACAGTGTCCGCTTAAATTCGACATGTGTAAAAGAATAGCTAAAATGACAATTTGAGATATTATTTTAAAATGCTTCTTAGGTATATTCCAATTGAAATTATGTAGATATTAGTTGTCAATATCATACCGACAGATTGGCCGATTTACCTAGATTATTACTTGAATATTTGATGGGCCTGTGTAAGATAACATACAAAATGTTGTTTCTTTATGTTTTATGAAATACTGATTTCAATATTATCACACGCCATTATCGATAGACGATATATTTTTTCTGCGACCATTTTTACATGTTTGTCTTGCTGAGGTATTTACTAATTTTAGCTATGTACAAAAGTAAACAATCACGTATAATACGTTTAGGTTTACAGTTGAGTTTATTATTTACATATTTATCTCGTGTGTGTTGAAGCCTGTGGCTTTTATTATATTTCACACTTTCGAGTCCACACCCTGGATAGAACCAATACTTGGTGTCAAATGAAAGTAAGGATGTCTTATGAAAAATATCATTAGAAACTTAAATGTATTGGTCATATCAATGTTTAACTTACGCGCTGTTTAATAATGCGTATCCTTAAATATGTTAATTATGTTATGTTACGTAATAAGCAGATCATCATCGTTTTATTTGAAGAGAAATATTTCAATCGGAATCAAACTATTAGGAATTTACCTATACACCCACTGTACATATGAACAGATAGTTAGCCGAGACATTCATAATATGTTTCTGATATCGTGACCTTTAAACAATGACCAATCTGCAAGCTTTCATACTGATTAACTAATTCTGTATTGCCTTGTCTTATCTTATTCAGTCTGTAAAAGTTGCCATCACTAAGCCGGAAACGTGATTCCCTAGAGTTACAGTAAAAGCCTGCTTCACAGACTGATATCATAGTTATGTACAAGGCTTCAAGCCTTTGAGACCAGCCTTCGCGTTAATGCCGTTTGATTGTATCATTTGTTCCTACCTTGCCTAAATATAAATTTGTAAAACTTTGTGGTCAAACGCAATACTGCAGATTGTTATATAGGCAGCTTATTTGTGAATAATTTAATTGATTTGATATTGAAAATGATGGATATTATAAGTAAGCACTGTTTTACCTGTAGTATCTATATTTAGAATCTTAAAAAAGTTGATGGGACACTATAGAATCTCATAGAATGTTGTAGAACGATATAGAGTTTTCCAGAATATTGAGAACATTGGAGATTATTCAAGAAAACTATTTTTGGCATCAAACTTGTAAACAACTGTTAACATGATCTTAATTTGTCATCTAGTATACATTAGATAATTCTAGAATATCTGAAATCTTCAGTATGCATATAAAGTCTAGAGAAGCTGGTGTTATCTTTATCATTGGTTAACTGTGGTTCATACGTTATATGGAGTTTCTTTGTGAAAATTCTTGATTATTCTGTGGGTAGTATTTAGTGATGAAATATTTGTTGATTATTGGGATTTAAGAAAGTGTAGAGATTTAATTTAAAAAGTGCTCAGGAACGTTCAACATCTGAATTAAAAATACATCAAACATGATCAGAATAGTTAGGATGTTTAGAATCATAGTTTGGGTATTTATATATATTTTTTTAACTTTGTACTTTTTGATTAATATATTTTGTAACGTTTAGTGCAGGCTTTGTATTTCTAGTTTCACCTGGCTCGCAACAAGATGGCAACCCAAGAGATACAAGCAGTTCAACTAAATAAACACAATATATAGTTTACTTTATTTGGGAAAATGAAAGGAATACGAGTTCTAGCTGTAAATAATACTAAAGAAAGTTATTACGCTAAAGGGACGAATAAGCAGACTATTCAAGAAAACTGTATCGTTCAATTTCGGTTCTTCAATTTTGGTTTGCCACCACACTATTTTAATTGATAATTTCATAGATTTATGTCTGTATAAATGGTCCAATTACATCAATAATCGGAATAGCTCACAAGAAATACGTATGACTTACGTGCAATCGGCTCTGGCTCGATCCTAGATGATTGTAAAAAAATCAAAACTATTTAACGTATTTTCGTTCAACCTACAGTTTGAAATACAGATATCTCTAGCATATAACGGCAATTATAAATTGTTTCAATGTAGCTCCACAGATACATTTTTTATACAAAGTCATTATATCAAGTTAACATTTGTTTGTCTATATCTGTGAAACAGATTCGCATACTCATGTTGTTTCAAACAGTTTGAATAAGTCAGCGCTTTCAGGAATTACGCAGTAATTCTAGGATGAAAAGTAGATACATGAGTATAAAAAAAAACACGAAGCCAATTGACATTGGAATATCCTAGCTACATTTGTAGACAAGACTGATGCGATAAAAGCAGATTGACAAATAATTGTCAATCATTATCGTCACGAGACAAAACAAGCTTAAGACATTCAATAACATCAATGCATGTTATTCACTCATATTTCTAAAATTAATAGGTTCCCATGAGAATGAAACAAATATACGTTGGCAAAACAGAGCTTTTCGGATAATATTTACACTTTTTGATATTAAAGGTAGTATACAATTTTAATTTAACTTACTTGCATACTAAGAAGACTTTCAGTGAAGAAAGGGGTTATCTGATATGCATAGTTACAACAACTCGTCCAAACATATAGGTAAATAAATAATAGTTCAGGCTCAGATATATTTTGATTGATTTGAAAGGTCAAGAAAGTGTTCAGTATATGTTTTTTTCTTTAATAACGACGGTCTGTCCCTAGATCGGAAGTAATGTAAAACTTAAAATGATAAAAATAATGGAATTAGTTTTAAATATGCAAGACTGATATGAAGCAGTTGAGGTAATATGTAAAGCAAGTGACGGAGAAATACATATAACGTAGGTAAAATATATTACACGTCATCATGGGTACTTGGAAAGTAGGAATCAAATAGTGCAAGCTTATATACTAAATAACCTTAAACAAATTTCGACATTGTAAGTATATGTTTATCTTTACACTTTCACTTGTCCCTGAACAAGTAAATATCGAAACCAAGTGTAACTTCATTCACGCCAGGAATATAATAATTCCAGTGATCCACCCATATCTAATTTAAATGGGCAGTGGTTAATGTTGTATTTATTGTGGTCCGCCATAGTAATTATGACTGATATTTCATTCTACAATTGCGTCTGGAACTGCAAAAGCGTTCTGTCAAGAGCAATTAAGTTGATGAATTATGGAATCCATAGATCGACTCTTGTCAGACAGATATCATAACAGATTACGACACCATTAATGGGTGCTTTTCTCAAGACGGCAGTCAACGGAATATAGGCACATGGTTAATAAATGTAGCAATATCTTTACTATGTTTGTAAAGGACTTGTGGTTTACGTCTCGTACACCACATACGACCTAACGTCATTTATCAGTCTGTGAAAACATAAAGAGATTTGCAGGAAACACAACCCATATTCTTTGTTTATGTTTTAAACAGAGGAAGGTGATATGTCATTTGTTATGTGAACTTCCTTTAATATCATCTCGTCATTGTTGTATTACATTGTTGTATTTGTTTAACAAAAGTTAATCGCATTTTTATGTTCCAAGAGGAGCCTATAACACGCTAAAACAATACTCAAATATTCGAAGTAATTTAGTTTTTAGACCATTACTTTGATATTCGACAATATAGCTTAAACCTTGCTCATTACTTGTGTACTGTTATACACGTGTACATATGATTGCAACTGCTCGCCATATAGTATGCTTTTTAAGCCTCACTGGCGTATTGGCTAACCTGTTATATGTAAAATTGAAACTAAAATTCGATTGAGTGTTCAGTTATTGTTTAAAATACAAGATATTCATGAAAATGAGCATATTCCATTCCAGGCCTTGAAGATCAAATGTACGCAAAGGTAACTCTTCTGCCCTCTTCAACATCTCTTCATATGAATTAATGATATAAATAAATATTTACATATACCGATGCAGTTGTCGAAATAG
>JAULCC010366212.1:1386-11578 GCA_032358795.1 Nuttallia obscurata | reverse complement strand
CGGCCGGGGATCGAACCCGCGGCCTCCCGCACCGAAAGCGGACGCTCTACCACTTGAGCTAACCGGGCGGTTTTCACGAAGTAGTCCAGCAAGCTTATTTAGTCAGCATCAAATAGCATGTAGTGGTTACTCTAAAGGAAATTTAAAATACCTAATTTTAGCAAGGAACAAAATGACTTACTTGCAAGTGTTATTCGCTACATTTATATAAATGTTAACTTGTATACTACGACATAAATTGGCTGAACCAATCAGTCACAACATAGAGCATTCACTTTAGGTCAGATACAACAAATGAAGTTATATTAGCTCACGTTGTAACCCTGACCAAACTTGTCGTTAGACATAAAAATTATATATAAATGCCATTTATCAGATATTAAACCATGCTGAGGGAGCAAATATGCCTAGTCAAGTACCCTGCGTCGCAGTATAAAGACTTTTAATGGATGTTTTCTAGTAGCTTAGATGCCTAGTTATGGAACCGGTTAATGGTATCGCGCCACCCTTAGAGAAATTGAGATATTCAAGGTGGCAGCTAAGATCGACCTTCTTTTAATGGGCGTTGTGTGTAAGACTGGTGAAAAGGTTGTTTTAGAAGATTCACACATACGAGTACATATTTGGTATCGCAATATTCATCACGGTGGCCTCTTTTCATTCCAGCAGTGAAAAAGTGTATAAGAATTAGAATTAGAATAAAGTGTTGAACCAATGGAATTGTAGGTACCATTTTGGTTGACCAGGAGCGTTTATTTGCGAAATTACGAGAACAACAGTCAGTAAAAAAAAAAAAATAAGATATACATTTTCTTAAATCATTTTCTTTGATAATTAACATCTGAAGTAAGAATGAAATTTGTACTAGGGTACACCAAAACAGAAATTTAATTTATGAAAATTATTACATATCTTTCAATGCAAAGTTAAGACAGAAAAATTGTCCGGTCATATGGATCAAACTTCATAGTAAAATATAGTGAATATTTAAAAGAATGGTATTCATTTCACGACTTTGTAGAACACTATCTGTATTTTGTGAAAGTAAGTCTAAAGTTTTAAGGCAAAAAGGAGAAACATTGTGTGTTAGTAAATGTTCGAGCCTTTTCATAACCAGGATTGCTTATATTGTTTTTGACCTATGGTAATTTTTATGTTTATTGCTCCTATTCCATAAATGATTTACAAAAACCTTTCAATTGTCAAGTTGTGTTGATAAAAGTAAAAGGTCAGTCGAGCATCAAATATTTGAAGTTTCTTTATTCATGAAAATATAAAAAAAACAAGTTTACAGTCTTTATGTCGGTGTGGAGTTTCTACTTACAGCCTGGTTATGTAGACATAATGAGACTGGGATTTTGACAACTTGACAAAACAAAACTTGTGTTACAAAATAACAGGGGTGAAAGGAAGAATTTAAATAAAAGATGTAGGAAGGCGTATTGAGCTATTTGTTAAATTTGAGAGAAATATATCATACAAGAAAACAGTTTCATGTTAAGGTAAATGCAAAAACTATATATTATTCCGAATCGTTTAATTTTACCAACAATTCATTTAAAAGCTCTAAAAATACAATGTGAAATGTTTTGCTAGTTTTTCTTAATATATATATGTACTTATTTAAATTTCTTCGTCTGTAAAGCTCCTTAGCAAATGAAGTAGAACGTTGCTGCTACGCTGATGAGATTTCTGATTATCTCGAATAGAGAAATATTCTAATGCAATATATACCTACGTTCATCTTAAACTGTCTTCTCTGACGAGTCCACACTTGTTATGTTCATCTTAAATGAAAATATTTCAAGAAAATCTTGGATAGCTTGATAAGATGACATTTACAAAGTTAGGCGATTCCATTTTGACAGTGGTCTCCAATTTTCTTTAGTGAATTATAATTAAAGCTGCGTGATTAATTTGCTTAACTTGTAGACGCGGACTTTGCGCTGGTATTGCCTAAATATTACAGAAAGATAAACTTTATATGTGCTTTGCACCGACACTTTGGTCAAAAATAGAAAACAAAACCGCAAAAACCATAAATTAAATGTTTTATCTGATAAGGATTAATCGAACAAACACCAAAAAGATCTCGAGTCCAGGCAAGAGGTTTTTAAGATCTAGTGTTATTGATAGGAATTCCGTCGTCTCCTAGTTGAAGTAATCTTACTTCCAGATAGCGTTGCTTTAACATTGGTGATAAAAAGTTGATCTTAAACAGGTTTCGATATAATAAAATAAACCAACGGTTCAAATAAGTGAGTGTTTATTTATGATTGTGTTGTTCCGGTGTGTCGATGTAACATCTGACTTGAACAAATATATGATTTGCTTTTTGCTGTAGTGGTGAATGATATAAATATAACAGTGAGTCCAAATAGAAACCTTTAAAGTTAGTTTTCTATAACCAACTGTTTAACTTTGAACATAAGACCACATGCACATATTAACAGCTTGCAACAATGTTTACACTGTTTTCGTTTACCGCAACTTTAGTTTAGACACATACAAGAATTCGTCATGAATCGATTTTAACCGAACGAAAACGAGAAAATTACTTAACATAAAAAGATAACACAATTGTTGCTTTATTTTGAGTTCATCCTGCTGACATGGTACAAGTCGGGTATTTCTCCATTAAAAAATAATAAGATTACGGGGTGCGTATTAACCATATGTGTGTTGTATGTACCTGTTGCTTTCAGCGGAGGCCTAAATGATGTGCGGTTCTAATAGGAAGTATTTTGGACGCGGGTTGGTCATTCAGTTATCTCAGTAACATACTAATATGGTTTTGCTATGACCTGGTAAAGCTTGAACCTGTATCGGATTTTTGTCGAAAGATACTTACGACGCCAAAAATCAACCGATTGAATTGTTAATACGATAACATCAAATTTAGTTGTGTTTTTCTTCTGCTCCTTTGTTGATGGAAGCGGACTGAAATGTCTTGTGTTAAAATCCAAATCTACATTGATAAGAAACTGTCACATTTTTCCTTCGTTTGTATATATACACGTCTTTGTATAACTATTTTTAAGTTTGACACTGTATTATGAGGGCTTATACCTTTAAGGATTTTGTTAGTAACGTAACATTGTTGTTTTTACAGTTTGTCTTCAACATTTGCCATGAAAGACTCAATTAACGGCAGCTTTTGCTGTCATTTGAATTTACTAGGACATTAGGAAATAAGGTTGATGGAATATCATTGGATTATATTCTTTACTTTTATATAGAATTGACCTATTATATACTAGAAAACTAGAATTACTAATATTTACTTGTTTATTTTGGAATTCCAACTTGAATTTCAAATTGAAAAATTGTCGCAACACCAACAGAGATATCATAAATGTTAAAATTCGAAATTTACTTGTTTATCTTTACCTTTAGAACGTCACCGTTAAAATACAACCACATAGAGGCTGAATAGTTCATCTTGCCTGCACTAAAATTAGGCAAGATCAAGGCACAATTGATCACTATTACCTACTTAAAAGAAGGCAATCACTCTAACATTCTTTTAAAAAATATAATGCAAAAACAACAACAACAATTAATCGATGTGTGATATATCGTATTATTTATTATATTGTTTTGTTATGTTTTGTTGTTATTCTAACTTGACCAATTTTTGATATATGTTATAGTTCTATTTTCTTTTTATGTGATGCTGAAATGAACTGTATGATATTAAATGCTCACATGACATTTTGTTTTTTTAGGTTTGAGTTTAAAAGTGTTTATTTAAGTGAAGATGTATGACAGTGAACGTTACTACCTCGTACTCTTTTCAAAAAACTAATATTTTTGCGATGAAATGGAATTATTTGTGATTATTTGTTCATTCTGTGGAGAATGCGTTGAAATTCTTTTTTAACTGGGCATCAGAGAGAGATACAAGGAGAGAGAGAGAGAGAGAGAGAGAGAGAGAGAGAGAGGGGAAAAACATTTTCTTGAACTTTTCTTGAATGAAGGGGCAACAAGGTTTTTGTTATTTGTTTATTTGATTTTTTTTGTTGTTGTTTTATTTGTTTTTTTCTGATGTTGTTGTTTATTTGCATTGTTTTTAATGTTTTTTTATGTGCATGTTTTTTCTCCGTAGTCTATTTCTCGTATTCCCATTGTTTGTTGATAGTATTTACAAATACGCATACATTTTGAATTCGTTTCGCAAAAATGTGTTAGCTCAATCTAAGCATGTCTTCTAGATCTAGCCCTGTATTTGTTACGCTCAATTCTTTTTAATTACAATAACCGCTCAAAATATGTATACCATCTGGCTTAATTATTAACTTTTTAAAAAAGTTGTATCGCATGTTTCTTAATAGTGGTACCATCTGTCTTAATCATTGACTACCTTTAATTGTCATATTAATAGCGCTGATAACCTTTAATTTGAATATCTCTTATAACTCGTAATGAGTGGGTTTATACATCATATATGCATATGTTGTCTGTTAATATCATGAATGAGTAAATGTGAGACTTAAATAAATGTTATGTCTGTCGGTATGTGTGTCTATATCGCCCTTGTGTTGTATAAGCATTTGAAAAGTTCTTTTGAGAGCATTGGTAGGTGTGAATTAGTAAATTTACTTTGCGCTTAATATTTTTTTATATAGTGTATGCATAATGTATGTATGTATTTCGTGTGATGAATCTCATTTGTGGAGGAAGTAAAGAATTTTTTTTATATGGAAAGAGATATTCTGTATTAGAATAAAACAGACATGTAGATTGAGAAATCTATAGTTTAAGTTTAAAATAAACATATTTAAAGGCTTAAACTATATCTGACTTATAGATCAGACAGACCATGCCTCCAACGTCATACCTTAATCCCGCCCTGCATCCCCTGATTCCTATTTCATAGTAAACAAGTCTATATTTGGAAACCTGTATTAATTTCCCCGTCAATGAATACATTTGTAGGTACCATGTGACCTGAATATGTGAGGAGCGTGCGGTAACGTAATGAGGTGAAAAAGTTAATGGGAGGAGCGTACGACTCCGGTTTTTTTTAGAAAAAAAGCGATAAAAATTGCTCTTTAAAGTGACGAAAGTCTGGCCATTTGCGACTTAAATGCGAATAAGTGAGTCGAAAATTGAAAAAAATCCCTGCATTTTCATTGGTTCAGAGAGTCGACTGATCTATAAAACAACAATATATACTGTACATGCAATAACAATAGTATACAGGCATGAAATATGATGTAGATATTAGTTAGATACATATAAGTAAGTCATATATTCATAGAAAATGTGGGTTTAAGAGACTAAAACGTGTATCTAACTGACTGAGGGTAAATGCTGTGAAGCATTATAAACAATTATATCTTGCGACATTATATTAGCTACACTGGAAAATATAATCATCAGCATCTTAAACCACAGTCGCATTCCTCTTGATATACTAACTTATTAGGCATTAAGAAAACTACATGTACATGTTTATATACACACACAGCTGAAATGATACATATGCGTTTTATTTGTCATATTACTACTGTACTGTACTTATGAAAATACTCATATACAAAATACCACTTGACAAATACACTACACTAATAAAGGAACAACCAAAACAAACAAAGCATTTCACAAGTTTCCCTACCATGTTTACACTTGGTCCACTCCGAGGTAGAATCACACAAATTAAACCAACACATATATCTATCGGCGCATATCATGAAGTTCCCCATGCAAGTTTAGGTTAGAGATAAAATTAAATTCGGAAATACTCGCTAGAGTGACGGCATAGAACGAAGATAATGTTATCGTGCTGTTATCTGTATGTATATAATGAATCTTGTATGTGCATGTTAATATTTTGTATAACCGGTGAAGATATAAAATTAATGTTAGATAGATCCATTATATTTTAATTGAATTTAAAATTAAAATAAAGCGAAGCGAAATGCAGTTCAAACCAGATTGGGGACACATTAAGAGTATTTAAAGGGCCAGTTCTTCATCGTTACTCTAAACTTATTCGAAGAAATACACTCCATTTACATATTACCGGTTTTCCATTCGTTGGCAAATGTCTCCTTAGTAGAACTTGTGTGTTTGAAAATATCAAAATAACGAAAATAGAAAATCGTAACAGGTTATATCAGTCCGCATATGATAACGTTATCACAGATTTTGCGGGAACATTTTCTTCTTTTTTTTTCGTTCTTAAGCCAGAAACTTCTTGAATTTCTCAACTTCACCTGTCCTCTACATGACAGTTCCTCTTAATTTATCAATTCGCGCTTACGTTACTTCGATTTGTTGTGATCAAGCTTTACGTATGTTTTTGGCCTTATGCAACAAAATAAAAGGAATAAGAAATTGACAAGTAACGGACATCCGGCCGTCTACTGGACGGCCTTTTTTTATAAAATGTCAATTTGCACAGACCTTAGTTCGGTTTGTAATCACTTGGCCTTTCACCGCTGTTGGGTTTAAGGTTAGAACCCCTGCTTGGATCGTACGATCTTTCATGTAAGGATGGTATCAAGCTTAATCCGGAACGACGTTGGTTCTACCGAGGGGCCTCTTGGGTCTTCATCAACAATGAAAAGCTGGACAAGACGCCATATTATCTCAGCCCCCCCCACTCTCTCTGTCTCACACACACACACACACACACACACACACACACACACACACACGATATGCAGGGCATTGCAACGACGTATCTGTTAATCTTTATTTCTGACCACTGGACTATCCACATTGTGGTGGTATCAAACAATCACCCATCAACATCCTCACAAAAGATGTTGATGTCGATACAGACCGACTCACTCCAATTGTGTTCAGTGGTTATGATGTCATTGGCAATGTCAACATGACCTTGGAAAACAACAGCCATACTGGTAAGTCAAAAACATTTACCCGCTAAATGACGGATGCTCACACAGTTGAGTTTTTCTTAATATTTCGCATGCGATTCAATCAAAAGAAAGTAAAACGAATGACAAGAGGGTATATTTATTTGGAAGTTTGCTGTGTCTTTATAGCTTATTTACACAGAGATGGGGCGATTTTTAAATAACATTTGAACAAAAAATGCTTTTTACAGATGTACTCTTTGTAAACAGGGTACACACATTTATAACTCGTTGTGAGTTTAAGCCGCTGCGCAGAGCTGAGTAGAGCATAATACACTGCACCAAGAATAGGGCTAAATGCAGGGGTAAAAAGTCATCGTAGCTACGTAGCACTAAGTTATCGCAGCTATGGCCTTTCAATATCCTTCGCAGAGTTGTCGTTCCTTACACGATTAAAACATACAGTGAGAAGAATGTGTAAGAACTTGTTTAACGAGCTAACTAAAGGGAGATAACTGCACCTGAATCCTAGTTTATAAAATAAGAGTCACCTCGCTGCAAGTTACGCGTGTCCCACTACAATGAAATAAATAATTAACTCGCCACGTGCTGTTTTTGTTTTTTTCTCAAATCAATGTTGTCCATCATTATAAGTGACATTTGATTCAATGAAATTGAGTCTAACCTTTGTCTCGTGTGTCGATACTGGTTATAACTAGTATTTAATTGTTATAAATATTATAATTATCGTTATTTAGTATTAGTGTAAGTTTTAGATCTAGCAGTAGTAGTAATAGAAGTATTTCTTTTATCATAAATATTATTATCATTTCATCATTTTCATGCTATTTTTAGCCAGATGCTCATGGTGGACTATTGTGACCGGTCTTTGTCCGCCGTCCGTCCGTCAACATTTGCTTCAAACGACATCTCCTCCTAAAAGGTTTAGCCAACTTTCATAAAACTTTACAGGAATGTTCTTTAGGTGGTCCCCTTTCAAAGTTGTTCAAAGAATTGGATTCCATACAGAACTCTGGTTGACATGGCAAGAAAAGGAAAACAACTTAAAGATCTTCTCCAAAACTGGTGACCAGATTTGAAAACTGTTTTGATTAAGAAAAACCATGGCCGCCAGCGGGGGGAGTCAATTGTCTTTATATGTATATAGTGAAGACTTAAATTATCTTCCTCTTCAAAACTAGTGGCAATACTTGAACATAATTTGGCATGGGTTTTTCTTCGGTGTCCCTCTACAACCTAGTGGTCAGACTTAAACATAATTTGGCTTGAGTGTTTCTTGGTTGACCCTCTACAAAGATTGTTTAAATTATTGCGCTCAAAGAAGAAACATGGTCGCCAGGAGGCGGAGTCAGTTTTCTGTATGTGTATATAGTGAAGACTTAAATAATCTTCCTCTTCAAAACTAGTGGCAAGACTTGAACATAATTTGGCATGGGTTTTATCTTCGGTGACCCTCTACAAAGATTGTTTGAATTATTGCGCTCAAAGAAGAAACATGGTCGCCAGGAGGCGGAGTCATTTGTCTGTATGTGTATATAGTGAAAACTTAAATAATATTCTTGTCCAAAATGTGTGGTCAGATTTGAAAAATTATTTGGCATAAGTGTTTATTGGCTGACTTTCTGTAATGAATGTTCAAATTGTTTTGATAAGTAGAAAAAAAACATGGCCGCATTTGGGCGGAATCAGTATTCCTTAGATGTATATGATAACTGAAAACTTAATAATCTTCTCAATAACGTGTGACCAAATTTGAAAATAAATTGACATAAGTGTTTCTTGGGTGACATCATTAATCTACTTCTCTGAAACAATAATGCAAGAGCTAAAATGTTAGCATTTATATGTGTATGTGGGGAATCTTTTTTCATGTTGTTTAACAAAAGTAGTAAAGGCAGCCATCTTCAGGTGATCCCCTTCAGGGCTATCGTGACCCTCTGGTTTTAATCAAGTTATTGGTACTGTTATTATTATCATAAAACAATTAATTATTATATGTGTTTTTAATAATCATTATAATCGATGTTTTTGTTTATATTTTTTTTCATGTTTAATATTTGCTTATTAAAAGACCCCAAGGGCAATATATTGCTCAGTTGTGATACTACACTAACAGTTAGCGCTGCATATATATTCTTTATTGCAATTTGTTCATTTTTACTTTAGGTCGATAACATATATTCTGTATTGCTATATGGTCACGTCTTTGTTAAATTAACATCATACACTCTATACTGCAACTTGGGCATTTTTAATGTCAAGCTAACCACATACATTCTATATTGTAATTTTCATTTCTATGTTAGGTCAATAACACATATTCTGTATTGCAATGTGTTTATTTCTACATTAGGTTAGCCACATACATTCTGTACTGCAATTTCGCCATTTTAAGGTTAAGTTAACCATATATATTCTGTATTGCAATTTGTTCATCTCTACGTTAAATCAACCACATATATTCTGTATTGCAATGTGTCAATTTCTACGTTAAGTCAACCACATACATTTGTAGCGCAATTTGATCACTTCTATGTTAAGTCAAGCACATACATTCCATAATGCAATTTGTTAATTTCTACGTTTAGTCAACCACATACATACAGTACTTCAATTTTTCATTTCTTTCTTAAGTCAACCACATGCATTCTGTACTGTGAATTGTTCATTTCTACGTTTAAGCAACCACATAAATTCTGTACTGCAATTCGATCATTTCTACGTTAAATTATCCACACACATTCTGCACTTCAATTTGATCATTTAAACGTGAAGTCAACAATATACATTCTGTAATGCAATTTATATATCTACGTTAAGTCATCCACACACATTCTGCACTTCAATTTGTTCATTTCTACGTTATGTCAACAACTATCCATTCTGTTTTGCACTTTGTTCATTTTTACGTTAAGTCAACCACTCCATTTTGTTCACCAATTTGTTCATTAAACGTTATGTCAACCACATCCATTCTGTACTGCAGTTTGTTCATTTCTACGTTAAGTCAACCACATACATAATGTACTGCACTTTGTTCATTTCTACGTTAAGTGAACCACATACATTCTTTTCTGCAATTTGTTCATTTCTACATTAAGTCAACGACATCCATTCTGTACTGCACTTTGTTCATTTCTACGTTATGTCAACAACTATCCATTCTGTTTTGCACTTTGTTCATTTCTACGTTAAGTCAACCACTCCATTTTGTTCACCAATTTGTTCATTAAACGTTAAGTCAACCACATCCATTCTGTACTGCAGTTTGTTCATTTCTACGTTATGTCAACAACTATCCATTCTGTTTTGCACTTTGTTCATTTCTACGTTAAGTCAACCAC
>JAULCC010366101.1:0-11578 GCA_032358795.1 Nuttallia obscurata | reverse complement strand
ACATGTACTTGTTCTAACATTTAATAATCTTTTACAAAACTTTAAGTGAATGCGCTCAATTTCTCTTAGCTTTGGAACCCCCCTTATTTCAGAGGAATATGATAAAATTGAACCAACAAAGCATCAAATAACTGGCAAAGAAATGTTGGTTTCATCGATATTTTTTACAATTTATTAAAAGAACATTTAAAGCTGTCAAAGATTTGCCAACCATGTGTTCAGTATTTAAGGAGAAGTTACCAGTATAATTGAAAATAGTCCCGCCATAAGCAGAAATTGGTATGTTCAGAAAAACAATCAGTTAGTTGGCCCACGGAGCAAGCTTGAAGGTGACACTATTCAGAGCAACAGACAGCCAGCTTGTAAACATATCTTTTCTAAATTTGATCACTCTTTTTCAGTACCATTCGCAATTTTTTATTCAGAAACTAGGCAAAACTAGAATTGGAATTATTCTTCAACTACACATTCAGTCGGTTGGCAGATATATATGTATATGTAAAAATAAAAATAATAACGTTAAATGAGTTTGTGTTCCCTCATAACGTTAAACGAGTTTGTGTTCCCTCATAACGTTAAAGGAGTTTGTATTCCCTCATAACTTTAAAGGAGTTTGTGTTCCCTCATAACGTTAAATGAGTTTGTAATTCATAATAACGTTAAAGGAGTTTGTATTCCCTCATAACTGTAAAGGAGTTTGTTAACCCTTATAACGTTAAAGGGGTTTGTATTTCCTAATAACGATAAAGGATTTGTATTTCCTTATAATGCTTAATCAGTTTGTATTCCCCAATAAAGTTAAAAGGAGTTTGTATTCCCTTATCACGTAAAAGGAGTTGGTGTTCCCTTAAAACGTTAAAGGAGTTTGTATTCCCTTATAACGTTAAATGACTTTGTATTCCCTAATATTGTTAAATGAGTTTATATTCCCGAATATTGTTTAAGGAGTTTGTACGAGTATTCGAGGATAACATTAAAGAGTATGTTTAAAATAACATTAAAGGAGTTGGTAACAAAGGAAAGCGTTTAAAGGGGTATGTATTGAAGGATAGCTTTAAATGAGTATGCATTTTAGGAAGATCGTCAAGGATTCTATATTTTCTAACACAGTGTTAAAGATATATATACTGTGTTCTAGGTTAACGTCAAAGGAGTGTGTGTTTTACGATAGCTTTAAATAATTATTATATTTTGATAGCGTTAGTTTCTTATTTAATTAATAAGCATAATGAAACAATACTCGATTTACGTTTCGTACTAAAAATCAACCCTCTAAAAATTCTGACAGAGAGCTCAGGTATAAAGCTTAGAATTATTTGTTTTTTGAACACGAGTTATGTTACTGTCAGGGCGTTGTATAGCATTTTCTGGAAAAAGGTTTACCATCTTTTGTTGTATAAAATGTGAACGTGTCGTTCATACTTGTCTAATGCACATCCCTCTCTTTGATTTATTTCGCTCTCTATCCTTATCAATATTTCCATTTAAAACAGTGAATTAGGTAAAACAATTAGTTTGTTCTATGATTTACATATTGGACATTATCAACCTCTATTTTATGGTACAACATTGTTAATTTCATCAGTATACATTTAAAGCAATTAGTTTAAAGTGCACGCGATCGAATCAGCTGACAGAAAATTAAACAATGAGTTTACATGCGACATTCTTTCGTTCTTTCGAACAACTGATGGCTTACTTAAAGCCATCGTTATTCTCAGGCAATTTGAGACAGCACTGTACTGTAATGGGATATACCCTGCTTAACTACCGAATAAATCATACAGGATCAATATATTTGACACAAAAGATCGTTTTAATGGGAGACTTAACTAAACGCTACAATACTCCCACACTAGGTTCCTTTTTCAAAATTCCAATCTTAATTGGAGATAAACACGATAGCTGATGGAAAGATATGCTATAACGTACACTGCTTCATTGCCCAAGACCTTGTAATAACCATAGTGCTATTAACCAGTCCACTTTACGAGGTTCTAATAGCATAAAAGATAATCTGTTTTCACATAAAATTTTACATGTTTAGAAACAGTAATTTCACGTCTCTTTGAATTGTTTTAACTAAACCATATCGACATACTTAGATGTAATCTTAAATCTCAATTTTTGTACAAGTTTATTAAATAGAAAAGTGTTATATTTAGCTGACAAGGAGAAGCAAATAAAACACAAATAAAGGTGACAAGATAGTAATCAGCTCGCGTTACCTACATTTACGCAAGGTACGTGTAGATAGCTCTCTCCTGCATGTTATCAAAATTATTGCCCTATTTTACTTAGAAATTCTGATTTAAATTTTGCATGAAACTTCTGTGAAAGTCCATATTCCTGCACCAACTTGAGGTATTGCATTTAACTTCTTATAAGGCTTTGTTAATGTCCAGCCTATGTAAATAAACAAGTTCCATATTGCTATATTATATATTAATTGAATTATACCCTAATTGGGACTTTAAAGGTTGGTTAAAGTAAGAATGCAACGTTTTATCTCGCAAACCAAAGATGCTTTTGCATTGAAATTTCAAATACTAATTGGCCGTAACCGCATGGTTTTGCAAGACCAATCCGGTAACTCTATTTAAGATTTTGATTGAAGTATGCCCCTTTGGGGACTTAGAAAATTTTGTTAATGTTTTTAAAGTAAAATCTTTTCATCGATATTGTAAATGATGTTACATTGAAAATGTACAATCTTATTTGAGGCCATCATATGACCTTGCAGAACAAGTTCCATAGCTTTATGCCAGATTGTCACTGAATTATGCCCGTCGTTTTTGGAGAAACATAATCATCAAAGTCGGATCAATATTATTTTAGTAACCACTCTCCACTACAGTATAAAGTTGCCATATAGTCGAACTTTCTGTCTTACGGACAACTTTTGTTACCAAACAAGTTCCTACGATTTCAACACATGCCATTTGAAAGCACTGAGTCGTCATCCCGTAGAGAAGCCTTTTGAATGTGACAAGAATGGTAAAACATCTGATTGCTTAATCTGATAATATTATCAAATTTATTCACACAGGGCTAATTCATAAAAAAAACATAAGCTTCTACGAATCGGAGCTTGTTTTCACATTTTGAAAAGTTTCTTTTGATGAAACACGAATTTCAAAAGAAGTTTACAGAAACGCTCATAGTGTGACACTTTTCCGTAATTTGGGATATTTTGGCGTTCAGATATTTTGTCCACTTTTGCCTAAAACGCTTGTGTTATATTGGCCGGACTAAATTTGCCCATTTACCATTGAAGCGGCGAAAACTCAAATATCTGCCTTGGTTAAACGAGCCTGTAAATTATCCACGAAACCACCGATATACCGCGCCGATAAATAGGATAAATCTAATTTTTTGATCACTGTAGAAACGTACCGAAATATAAACAACATATACCGCAGTTTATGAGTCATATTCCTGATTTCATTGGAAATAACATTCTATTTGATATCATCAATAAAAAAGAATCTTTTTAGTAAATAAATTCGTAGATACTTTATACCAAAGACGTGCAGTCGAAGGAAACTTACACGGCGTAAATTGGTTCTAGCATGGTATCGTACCTATATTTCGGACAGATCATGTTTTGGATACGAAACGGTAAAGTAATAGAACAAATGTTTGCATTTAATGCATATTTATTGGAACATTGTTTCATCAAAGCAATACATAAGTTTAAGAACTATACACATACTAGTGAAACGGCTCGAGTAAATGACCGTTTTGTGTATAACACCTGTGTATAACGACAAACGCACTAACAAATACAAGACACAATCATTAAAGCAGTGTCAAAAAACTGTTTGTTTCATCCAAGGCTTTTATTGGTGCGTTTGATTTTCGCCACTTGACAAAGGTGGCCCAATAGGCAA
Organism: Nuttallia obscurata; assembly: GCA_032358795.1. NCBI lineage: Eukaryota > Metazoa > Mollusca > Bivalvia > Cardiida > Psammobiidae > Nuttallia > Nuttallia obscurata. The sequence goes on along the minus strand of JAULCC010366101.1, from coordinate 7,685 downwards.
ATTATAAACCAAGGCCAAAATAACCCAATTTACGGTATCAACTACCTTTTAATACAAACAATATGACCAACAGGACTATATCCAGTTGAAGAGGACTTCCCTAAAACGTTCGCGTTTTAAAATAGTGTCAGAAGTATGTACATCCGCTTTATGTATAACATAAACACATGTAGAAAGTTTGTAAAACTTCCGTTACAATTGTGGCAAAAACAATGTTGTAAAACGGCCGTAGCCGATCTTATTTTTCAGCGATCAAAAATGCATTCGTAAGAATTTAAGTATCTTTACTTTCTAATGGTTTTTCGATATCGTCCTTGTCTACCCGGCCATTTTCGTACTGTCTATTCGCAGGTAGATTCCGGGCATTCTTGTTACCCCGCCAAATTCAAATAATTACAGTCGAAGCCATGGAGAGAATTTTAAATGGCTTCATTTCATTACGGCACGGGGTACCATAGAGCATCTCAACTATCGGACTTTAATACTCAGGAAGCAAGCTACAACTATCACTGTCCTCTGTCATTGAGAAGTTCAAAGCTAGACAAGTCATGATGCTGAGACATATCGCAGACGAGATCAGATAGAAGTAAAAACACTGGTGGAACATGTATGTAGAGAGCTAACAAAGCCGTGAATGATGCTGAAGCTAGATTCAGACACAGCTTTCTAGTTGGAACAACTACAACTGGTAGGTAAGGACTGGGATGTTTCACGAGGTCGAGTTAGAGTGCTGCATCGCTTACAGAGAGCAGACAGTGGGTACAGAAAGAGATCTGGATAGCGAAGAAAACAAAAAGGCAAGCAGCAGCAGAAGCAGGGTAGTTGGCTAAGGTTGGAGAGATTCCAGGCAAGGAACGAGTCTAGGAACGACATGCTGAAGACGGACCAACACCGGAATGATTTTCTGACTCTCTCTGTCTATAATGTACTACCAACACCCACCAACTTTCGAACCTAGAACCTCACTGTAGATCCGAGCAGTAAGCTTTGTGGTCGACCGGCACACTTTGAGCACGCCTTGTCTTCTTGCAGAACAGCCCTGACAGATGGAAGAGACAACTGGCGACACGGCAATATCCTGGGCGCAATAGCAGCAAAACTGGATGCAGAAAGAAGAAGGAGGCATTCGGTGCAGTCAGGGCCAACATTCACCAAGTTCGTAAAAAGGGAAAATCGGCGAATCCCACCAGTTACAGGAATCCTAGCCACAGCAAAGGCCTGGAACCTACAAATGGACCTGAAGAGAGAGCTGAAATTTCCATCAGATATCGCCATAACTAGACTCAGGCCAGATAAGTACTGTTGTCAAGGATGACGAAACAGTTGGTGTTTCTTGAACTGACCGTGTTCGAGGAAAGAATGGAGGAAGCAAATGTTAGAAAGAAGGCCAAGTACCAGCCGTTGTTGGAGGAGGGCCAGCATCGAGACTTGAAGACATGGGACATTCCTGTTGAGGTTGACAGTCGGGGAGTTGCTGGACATTTGCTAAGGAGAGCCTTCAGCAAACCTTAGATCATAAGATTCCAACGGAGACAAGCGATTACGGAGATCTGAAGACAAGAAGACGCATCCTCAAAATGGTCATGGCAGAAGAAAGAGAGAGAGAGAGAGAGAGAGAGAGAGAGAGAGAGAGAGCAGCGATGGGCAGCTTAACTAGTCCCTGACCAAGATTGCTTACCTTGGTCGGCGCAACTCTAGGGCATAGCTCCGAATTATCCGATGAATGAGCTATTCACCGGATGATGGGACTGGTGCAGTGGATCTACCATTGTATTTTGGAAATTCAGAAAACTGACCTCTATACGTTGTCTTCGTATGCTAATACCGCAGCGTTTATATTTATCAGATATAATTCAGTCAGATTGCTAGCCATTGAGTCGAACTATGATCCGAGCCGAGAGTTGCAGTCACAGCGGTGAATGTTCACCTGGATACAAGACAACGACTTCACTCCTATTTCGCTACCATATCTCACTCCAATCCCCTGCAACTATATCATAAAGCGGCTAACGGTACTTGGATCACGAATCACTGTGTCAAAACCAAACTTTGACTTGCGCATTCGTGTTCAAATCTCAGCCTTTCGTAACACATTTGTACTGTGTAATAAAAAAGGTAAAATTTAAACTTTTGTTTTCCCCTCCAGTCAGAGTGATATAAATTATTTGTATTAAATTTGTACTGTTTAATAATATATATAAAGTGAAATTTACTCTTTTGTATTCTCGTCCAGTCAGAATTCTATAAATTATCTGTAATAAAGATTCTTGTTTTAATTAACACCAGCAGCACCCTGTTAACACGTTATATCGTGAAAATTTATAAGAGCAAGTAAACAAAGAATTAACTGTCGTAAGTGTAAGCGTGTGTAAGCGCAAGCTTGTGGCAGCAAAATATCAATGAAGATGAAATCCGAACATGTCATGGTGTTTGTTATAAAGAGCATGAATATTTTGTTTTGTTTTCGACGTAAAACTCAAAACGTCTCTTCAATTCAGAATTAAATTATACTGCAAGTGTTTCTAGGAGAAATCTCCGGTCAAATTGGTAAGTACTAAAGCAGTTTTTTGCTCTCTTGACAGACACAATCCCTGAATATGATAAACGAAAACATCATTGAGACACGTGTGCTCCGACATTTAAGCGGTAAGTTAGGTATAATTATTCAACTAACCATGTCCCATCGGCCCGCCTGAAGTGATAGCTAGACAGAAGTGCCTTCGTAGTAACAAGGTTAAATTCGGTGTTTATATTTGAATGATTAATGAAACCGAACATTGACACGTTTTATTATGGTATGTGTAGTTCGTACCGTGACTTATCCAGCTTACCATTTACGTTTCCACAAAAGCTTGATAGCTTAATAGCATAAACCTTTTTTGTTTGTGTTTGTTTCAATATTTCATTGGTGTGAGTGGGTCAGATTATTTGCTTATTTCTATATTTTCTTAAGTAAATAACGCCGAAATCCAACAGGGGTGAAGAGCCAGATGAGGTCACGTCATAAGTCATATAACTACCATAAGACAGATTCTGATTTTTTTGAAGACTTTCATCAAATACTAGGTAGTCCATAGTTACCAATTATTTGATTGTGCGATGGTTAGTGTAACAATAATTTATTCACAAATATATACATTAGCCAGGTGACATTATTATATACAGTTGTACATAAGTGTATGTAAAAATTTAAGAAAAACGATCGACTAGCTTATTCCAATGTGTATCTTTGTATGAACAAAGTATTAATTACAATTAGAGTTTCCAGTGACAGTCAGTACTACTACTATATTACATGTTGAAAGAAAGATAAAGGATAATACATATCAAAAACCAGAAGAGAGAAGGGGAGGGTACTTGATGCTTTTTGGATAGGTACAGTATTATATTGACGAATCTCTATTGTTTTTTCGATTGAGATAAAAGATAGAGTAAACAATGATAAATGATTTGGAAATTAGTTGGCGAAATGTATGTTTGTAAACTTGACGAAATTGAAATATTTACAAGGTTCGTAAGTGTGTTATAACTTATAACCAAACCGCAATAACTTATTTATAATTGTAAGATCGTTTTGGAGCTAGTACCTTATGTCATCGGAATCAGTATTTACTATTAATTGTTTATCAAAATTTCTTTACCATGCATTTCAATTAAGATCACAAAACGAAAATGTTTAGATATATGAAAGATACACACTTGAATATGGTCCATATTTTGAATTGTTTTAGGTAAAACATAAATAATAATAATAATGATAATTATAATAATATGAAGAAAGAAATATTAGTAAAATGTTGCATCATTTCTTTCTCAGTAAATATTCTTATGCATGAGTAATTGTTTTGTTTGTATTTCATGTACTTCACAATTTGTTGATATTGTATTGACTATATATGTGCTGTATGCAACTTAATGCCAAATAAAAAAATTATGTTGTGTTATGTTATGTTTATAAGAAAGGGTAAAAAGTTTTTAATGCCTAAGAAGATCTTTTATTACCGCGCATAAAACGCTTTATGGTCAGTCATTGAAAGAAGTTTTTAAGTTAAAAAGCTTTTTGATTTAATTTCAAAATATGTTAGTAAATAATACACCAGATTTGTTTGATAAACTCGTTAAACCAATTTTAACTGAATGAAGTGAGGTTTGGGGTATAGATGAGACAATTTATGATGAAATAATTCATTTAAAATAATGGGTGTTAGATGTCAAACATAAAGCAGTGTTTATATGGGGAACTTGGTCGATATCCCCTAAGCTTCAAGAGATTAGAAAGGTTGCGTACTGGTTCAAACATCTTAGATGTCCAAATGTAAAATATAAAAGATATATTAATGATTTGATGTGAAGTGATTGAAGCTGTATCCTACAAAATCGACGTTGGCTACATCAGATAAAATTATCTTTATAAAACCTAGGATTTTACTATGTTAGGGTAAGTTTTTATCCATCTTTAAACAGAGTCTTGTGGGTAACTATTTACAGTTATAGAATAGTGATTTAGATAATTCCACAATTCCACCAGAGCTAGAACATATAAAAAGCTAATTCAAATATCAACCATACTTATCAAAATTGAAAAGTAGAAAATAACATTTACTCGTTTTCGTATCTCTGAATATAGAAGTTGAGGCGGACAGAGAAAACACAAAAACACCATACGATGAAAGAAATGTCAGATTTGTAACGTCCAAGAAGATGATTTCACTTTTACTTGAATGCCCCTTATACTCGTACACCAATCTAAGCAAAATATACATATAGAAGTTTAATTGGAATCGACCAAATATCAAAAACGGATTTATGACCCTAACCGTGCATCATAAATATACGAGTAATTTTGTTTATAAAGGTTTTGAAATGCGTAACAATCTGCAGTTTTTTAAATATTTATATAATGATTTTCTCGAAAAAACGTCATTTTCTCTATTTTTTAATCATAGAGAAGTGATCTAAATATTAATTGTGAAATGTTATGAAAGTTTATTTTCCATGGGGAATATGTAATCATATGTTTGACCACCACTATTGCCGACTACAAGTATTGTAAAATGTGTGTTACCTGTATGTGGTATGTTGAGCTTAATTCCTTATTTCCTGAATAAAGTTAATCTGGTTATTTTTAAATACGATTGTCTACTGTTGAAAGGCGATCGGCTGTGTATGCCATAATGGTAAAGTATAACATTAGGGGATAAAATATCAACATGCATGTTCCATGGGGAATATGTAATCATATGTTTGACCACCACTATTGCCGACTACAAGTATTGTAAAATGTGTGTTACCTGTATGTGGTATGTTGAGCTTAATTCCTTATTTCCTGAATAAAGTTAATCTGGTTATTTTTAAATACGATTGTCTACTGTTGAAAGGCGATCGGCTGTGTATGCCATAATGGTAAAGTATAACATTAAGGGATAAAATATCAACATGCATGTACATTATCTGATTGAAATACATAGAAATACGAACGACGGCAAATTTCGATTTTGTACTTCCTGTCCTTGTTCCTCCGGGTTCGTAATTTCGATGTTGTGAATCGACGTTTAGCTCTGCAGGGTTACACTTACATGCAAACTACAAATATATGATCTTGACTGACATGTTAAACGTTGATTCCAGATGATGCATGCCAGAACAGATTTGAAGCAATGTTTTTTTATTTGCTGTTTTTCTCTTCAAAACATTCGTTTATTCTCTTCCATAGGTCTGCATGGATCGGGACACTCCATGGGAACAGACCGTGTCTAGAGTTTACATTAAAAATAAATTATAAAATGTGGTATGAGATCATTTTCAAAATCATTTAGATTTTCAGACAATTTATTTATGGTATGGTATACAATATACACATTGTTGTAAAAAAAACACAATAATTTAAATGAAATACAGTAAAAAGGAAGGAACAACCTACAAAAAGTCTCATTTTCTGAGTCATAAAAATTTGAGATGTCATCATGTATGTTATGGTGATCTGGTATAAGCAAAAACCAATTATTGACTATTTGAAACTTTATAGACGTGTGAACAATGATATAAGTGTTATATGAGTTTCTTTGTGTTCTATTATACTAGTATTTACTTCTTTCTTGACTATAAAAAAATTACGTTTTAATCATTTTAAAGAAGGAGCAAGCCCTTCAAACAAACAGATAAGTCACGCCATATGGGAGTCCACTCTTAAGACGAGGAGTTGCACACGCCATTGATAAGGCATTTCCTAGGACACTAACTAAGCCACAATGATCATTCATTATCCATGAGAAATCATTAACTGAGATAGTCCAGCTGAACTCTACAGTCTTTAAATCATCACATTTATAACCGAGTGGTTATAGTCGTTGACTTGCAATCTCTCAGCCCCTCACCGCTGTGGGTTCGAATCCCGGTCTGGGCACTTCGGAATTTTCAGGTGAGGAAGTCTTCCAAATGGCTTGCGGTAAGTCGGTGGTTCTACCCGGGTACACTCTGTGCCTGAAATAGTCTACAGAGGTCATCCAGGGTCTTCCTCCACCTGTAATGAGTTCGACGTCGCGATATGACTGAAATATTGTTAAAGCGACGTTAAATTCCAAACAAACAAACAAAAAGGCATTGCTTTTAATGAGTGTATTAATTCTTTAATTAAGAGTATGCTATCTAGTGAGTTAAATTATAGGAACAAAAGAATGTGAGTATTAACGTTTATATTTTACTCAACAGCTGAGCTGATACCCAATATCAAATGAAGGTTTATTAACCTTAACACTCTACGGAATACTTCAGAACACAGATTTGCATTGCAGGTGATTCAAAGAGATTCGGATTTGGTTTTCATAATGTAAACATAAATCATATTCATTCATTACGATCTATATGACAAATAGATTCTATTTCAGAATTGAGTATTATACCTTACATTACAGGTTGCCAGTGCCAATCAGGAAAATAGATTTGCAGTATTTGTGATAGTGTCGATAAAAAAATAGAAGTTTAGAACAAGAATCTTTCATACAATGCATAGGTTAGAGTGTACATGTTATTTTCTATTTGTATGTAATAGAGTTATTATAGTCGTTCTGATATTGGAGATTGATTAGGCACTGGTGAAGTTTGAGATACTTAAGTACATAACTGTATTATTGAATACTTATATAATGGCGGATAAAGAGAATCCCATACAGATAAAGATAACCAGAGAAATGGACTGAGCAAGTGTGTGTTGCGCCAAGTGTTGGCTGCATATCATTTGCTATGACATATTTTGTGAATTTGTGATTCGTATTGTGGATGTACTTACTTGACAATTGTCATAGAGGATTATTATTGTGCTTGGATTGCCATGGGGGATTTATTTTCTGGAAATTAGTTACGGTTAAGAAGATATTTGAAGTTAAAAATTGAAAATTGGATATAATATTTCTGTCTGGTGAGCGCAAATCTACTACTTGAGAATAAGGATTTAACTGTTATATAATGACACTTGATCTGAATGCAATTCTAAGGTATGATCGTATACACTTACTGACTGTTGGGAAAATTGCTAGAGGCAAATACAGATTGGACGTTATAACTGTAAACAGATTAAAGAAATTTGGTGTTTTTGCATACAGAGGTAAAGGTAGTGGACAATTGAAAATATCAGCAAAAAAGGGAAGGTGTGAATTTGACAAACATTCTAACTCTACCACAGTGTATTG
>JAULCC010365990.1:0-11579 GCA_032358795.1 Nuttallia obscurata | reverse complement strand
TACCGACGCATTTATGTAATGTGACGGCTTTTCAAGTATGTGCTGACAAAGGAAGACAGCAGTGGCGGTATTCCAGTAGCATTGTAAGATTTTCCTTAAGATTAAGAAATTCTGATAATAATTCTTTCATATCAGACAATTATTTTACCAAACTGTAATAGTATTTCAGCAGCATTTTAAGATTGATTTTTGTTAAAATAATATAACATTTATGAAAAGTGTATCAGGAAGTTATAAATTTCAAGGTATCGTAAAAATTGGCTGGGTTTAGGCTTGCGGGTTTAATATTCGATGCTTCGATCCCTTTATTTAAAGGTGGCCGATTTTACAGAGAAACAATCGAATCGAGTAGTAAAAGCGTTGGATCTAACTACAAACATGAGTATCTATATGCTGTACAGTTTCAAGTATGACATAATTATGCCTATAAATGCAATTGTGCTATTGATATACACAATACAATTTATGATGCAACATTAGTTTGTAAAGCAAACCCTGTATTGATCATGCAACGCAAACTGAAATTGCTTGCAATACAGATGATTTCCTCGTTTGGCTGTATATTAACTTTAGCTGTGAAGCGATAAATGAATACGCGATTAATATATAAGAATACTATCGATGGCATTGTATCAACAATTGTTTTGTTGACTTTGTGGTCTATCCTCTGTCAACGCAATTTGATTTGTATCTGTTTGTCAGATAGCCAAGTAGTGTGTCTTAACCCCTTCACTGCCGGAAGCAATACCGCGCATGCGCAATATTTCGTCTGCCTCATTTTTTTACTTCTCAGATTCACTAAAGTTTTGGCAAATAATTGGATGAGTGTCGAACAGAAAGGATCCGAATGAGACGCCGAGTTACTCGGCGTCTCATCCGGATTCAAGCTATTTGCATATGACTTAACCACCGATAGACTGCAAAGACCTACTCATTAGCTACTAAGGGTGTATCGACGGCTATGGGAAACATGGGCTCGTATCACAGTAGAATATTAAGATTTAAAATATCCTAGGTCAATATGTGTTATATATATTCAATGGTGACATATTTCATGTTATTTCGAAGACGATATCACGTGACATTAAACTGCTCTTTTAAGTGGAAAAGTTGGCATTGCTTTTGGATATAGAGCCCGTTCAGATTAACTAAACGGCATGTTATAACTGAGTCATACGACACACTAAAAGGCAAAACAACAAGAAACACAAAGGTACATGGTAAGATTTTAACATTAAATTATAAAACATTCGCTTTATTACACGCACTACAAAACAAAGTGCAAAGAATATATTCAGATTCGTTCATTATTTTCTCACCACTTTATCCAATATAAATTTTAGAGCTTGGATCCTAGAACTAAAGAAATTAAAATGCAATAATGATTCGTTTTCGACATTCTGTTAAAAGAATCAAATCCTTTCTACTTGGGAACTTTAATTTTGGAAAGAGGAAAATGAATGGTTCAATGAAATTAATTTGGCAACCCGAGATGACGCCAAATTCAAATCCTGCAATTAAAGCATGCAAATTTCTCTTCATTATGGCAAATTACAGACCTTCGTTCCGGGAGATTCTCGAAAGAGTTAGTATACGAATTTGAAATTTTGAACACCGTCAACCTATTTTAAGTGCAGTATGGTGGTAATCCTTTTAGAAAGGTTTTAATTGAGGACTGTTAGAACATTTTATTGCACAAATGCAATCATTATCAAAGGTAAAAAAGGTTTTGATTCCTGCACGCGGGAAAACATGCATATATATATATATAGCATTTTTCTTATTTTTCAAATTACATTATTGAGGCATCGTCTTTGGTAACGAATGTAATGCATTTTAACACAATTACCGTATTCATCGTTATATATTATGTCAAAAGGAAATGAGATTATCAAAACATATTCATATAATGGACGTCAAAATTAACATTCGTGGTCAATCTTGAGTGTTCTATATCATTTCAACTTTGTCTTATTATTTTAGCTACTGTTTATTTTTACCCTTATATGTGTACCAGATTCGGCCTTTCTTGTAATCTTTGTCTGACCCCTAACCCAGCTCTAAAAGCTTGACTTCCTTAAAAGAATATCACACTTCCGATATTGAAAGCTACAGAGGACTTCAAACGAAACGAAAACTTCTAGTTAGCGAAGATTTGTTAGATTGTACACATTGATTTGTCGCTTCTTTTTTACTAAGTGACAGCCGTGACCAATGGGTTTTTGTTTTCCATTTTTCAAAGCATCTAACCGCTGGCCACCGAACGCGAAGTGCCAATTTTGTTGTAAGAGTCAGTCGTTCTTAACGTATCGTTTTTAACACAAATTGAACGGAATAACACCTTCCAACGAATCCAATTTATACGATCAGCGCGGGACACTCTCCCGGAATAAATCCAGTAAAAATTCACTGCTCCTTGACATCATAACAAATTTCTTTCTCGGGGAAAATAAGCTCCCTCCAGCTTCCTATAGCTTGAATTTAAAATATATCTAAGTCAGCGGACCTTGATTTAATTACAGACAAGACATTTAGATTTGTCTCAGTTTTCATTTACGTCTCTCTGGTTAAAATGCTGATAGCATGGCTAAGGGCCCCAAAAAGCATGGCCAAGGACCCACAAAGCATGACTCAGGTCCCTTGAAATGCAGCATGTCACATACAATTTGGTAGTCTTGGGGAGAGGGCAAACAACGATACGGCCACCTAGGATTTCAGTGAAATCATTATAACATAGTTGACCATGCAGTTGTGCTGTCAGCATACGAATGTGGTTCTTCCTTTTTACTTTTGCTAGTAAGTAAGTAAGTAAGTATTAAGTAAATAAATAAGTATGTAAGCAAATCGATCATTATTGTTACTTGTGCATAGTTACAGATTTATATACAAAGACATAACAAAGTAGTAATTGAACAGATTCTGGAAATAACTGAAAGTCGCAAAATCTAAAGTGTCATTCATATTTCAGTTACTGTTTGAATGGAATAAGTTTAAACTGAATTACCTCCCTTTAAGTCCCTTTAAGCCTTTAAATCCCTAAAAATCCCGTTAAATTATACTTCAGTAAAATACATGCATACGTTCTGTATTAATTTGATGTTTATAGCAAAACTAACATGGAAATGACAGCATTCTCATTCACACTTATATAGTTATATATAAACGGCAACTAATAAGAATTAGGAATATAAAGAATACAATACATTTTGCCTGCTTCTGTACGAACATAAAACAAGTTTAAAAAAACTAGCAAGCTTTCCTGTAGGTAGCATACTTACTTGTTTAAGTCTTTCGTCTAACGGTATTTAGGTTAACTCGCGTATGTTTGATGATGTACGTAGAGACCAGTGGACACATGTGACAATCTTAAAGGGGATTTCCCTAAACCTGTTGATAGATCTATATATTTTTTCCAGAGTCTCCTCCCAATTTTTTTTTATGAATAAGATAATAATGATATCGCGCACTGGTATAATTCAGAATATGGCCATTAATATATTATACCATTTTTAATGTATTTTATCTTGAAGAGTTTTATTCGACAAGAACAACCATTTGAATTTAGCAGGGTTTAACAAGGATGTCTGTAATACATTCCGTAAAACGGCGCATGTGAATAGACTGTACGAAAATGGCCGGACAGACACGGACGATATCGGAAAACCATCGGAATATAACTGAACTTTAAACACTGAAGAAAACATTATAAATCGCTGACAAATAAGATAAGCCGCGGCCGTATTAAGCATTAAGCATTATTTTTCTCACAGTTTTAACGGGAACATTTTTTTACAATTTTTCCACATGAGTTGATGTTTAGTTTTACGTTCAACGGATTTACTTACTTTTTAAAGTAAACGCGAAACCTTTAGGGAATTCCACATTAATAAGTATATATACATGTAGTATTAGTTATATAGATCATCTGAATATTTAGTATATATGTTCGTCTACACGTAAAACAGTGTTGTTGTTAATTTGTGACCACCGACGTTCGGAGAAGTTATTAAATCTTACATATTTTCATATATATTTTATTTTTTGTGTTGCAAGCTTTTTATCAACATTAACCGACATTCGTTCTCAGCCATCAGGCCCGGTGCAAATAAACATTTGGCATTGCGTACGAGAAAGTTCTCAAGCATCTGATTGGTCAGATTTCAGTATATGTTTAGCGCCTGTCTAACATGTAGTTAATCTGCACATATAATCAAAGCTGACCTACCAGATGCTTAAGCACGTTCTCATACTCAGGCTCAAATATTTATAAGCACCTGGCAATACCTCGAATCGACAATTCTTTCTTAAGAATTTTCCTGGACTTTAATTCAAGAATTTGTATTTCACCCATGACTGTTTTGCTAAGTATCGTAGATAAATCAATTAATAACTCCATTTTAGCTAATTACATTATATGAAGATGTCTTTGACTAACTCGTGTAAACTGTATTTGGATTTTCTACAGATGTAGTTTGACGTCAGTGCTTAACTGCGCGAAAAACTTAAAAATGACCGAATGGGAAATAATGTAAACTTTATTCATCAATCCATGATAAAGGGAAATAATTCCTTACATTCTTATTTAATCACAAACTTTGACACGGGTGAAGGTTTACTGTGATCTTCGGTGTACGAGTAGACTGAGGCAAATCCACTTATCCGAATGCGCCACAACAACATTATCCTCTCACACACAGTCGCTGCCGGGGATCGAGCCATGGTTGCATAGTAAGAAGCGTTTTACAATTGTGGTAATAGGGCACTTTGAAAGGAATTTAAAACTATTAATATAAATAATTGTCCAGACAGTTCACGATAATTCACGACAGTGACAATAAGTGAAGGAGATGTGTCCTCTGATAATATAGAAAATTATACTGTGGTATTGAGATATTCTTTAACATTATTTAAAAAAAGCAAGACAAGAATAAAACAAATGCCCGTAAAAATAAGGGAACTAAATAATACGATCGTTATAATAACTGCATTGGTTTGAGCAAATATCGTTTAAATATGGAGATATAATTGGCAACTTAACTGTATATATCGTATTTATAATGCGTCCTTCATATGAGAACATAATACAGATCGGGTCAAAGTTTTGGTAGCCATTTTGAAAACCATAATGGCGAATGCAAAAATAGGAATTTAATTTGTATTTAAAGTAAACATGTGCCAACAGTAATATGACTTACAATGTTTAAATGTATTTTTCAACACTAATATGTCATTTGTCTTTCCACATCTGAGTGCAGTATGAATATATGAATCACTATGTAGCGTTGATGGGAGGTTTATTGTGTGTGTGGTGTTGTTTGTTTGTTTTACCTACCGATGTGAGTAGTTCTAGTGAAAGATATTTATTATTATATCACCATTTTGATAAATCACTGGTGTATCCTCGGTTGTTGATTTTGTTGTCATCATGATATTTAGTGTAATTCATCTCCAAATATCATCTTGACATCTACCTTCAACATTTAGTTACAGCAATGTCTCACTACCAACAATGGTTCGACGTCCATGCTATAAAACGTTTAATATGTTGCGAATTTCACAAACGGTAAGACAGCTTCATACTATCATGATTGATATACATATATTTCAAATAACTGTGGTATTATATAATTTATTTAACCATCATGATATACATATTAGTGTCACCAATCATAGCTTCCCAGTTAACTCCTAGATAAATTGTGCTAGCTTTATTCTTTATTGCTCTCTCTCCCGTCGGCTCCGCGTTTTCGCCGTACATTCTGTGAATATCCATCTTTCTACCATATTTCCGTTCTCACTTATACGGTGAACATATTTTTTACCAGCGTGTCATGTCAACCCCCCTTACAATGGAGCTCTAGACAGAAAAATCTCGGTAGAAGATAAATCTCACAGGTTATAAATTTCACCAATGTCTATAAATCACACAAAGGCAATAAAATGCGTTCGTTCAAGATACAATCTTCCGATTCAATGGGAACAAAACGACCCCTATTCTGGTTAGGGGCAATTTATGGGCGCATGATGGAACCCACTCGCAATAACTTGTACAGAAGCGAAAGTGATGACACGACCGGCTTTGTCTCCGCTGCTCGTGTGTAAAGGAAAACAAATTTTATCGCCCATTTTAGTCAAAGACGATAAATGGGAATGGTTCCTCAGTATTCAACGTTGGTCGTTTTATTTATGGCCTTGTAAAAACAACACACTGATGCACTCAACCAGGAGGGAAGTTGCCCTGGCAAAACATGGTAATCGGTAAGCCCGATCTGTAAGACCCTGAGGGTAAATTTTGTAAAATTTAAAATTTGGCGCCATGGACAGTGCCATGGCAATGATTTATCTTGTCGCATTTAAAGCAATAACAGTGCCTACATCCTTTCGTGAATGTGATGAAATAATTTTAAGATATCTGAACATATCTCAATTATAACGATGCAGTGGCATTGCCTATATCATTTCGTGGTTATGATAAAATATCAGTTAAATATAATAATTATCGGGATGTTGGTTAATAGTACTGAAATCAAGATTGATTCTTAATGTTTTTCTTACACGCAGTGGTGTTTACACGTGATGGTGTTGGCAATGGTTACTTTATGCTATTAATTCAAATTTAATCGAAACGTTTTTCAATTGATATGACCAAGCATGCTCCGATCATTTGCACTGATTTATTATCATCGAAAATGCAATCAATTTTATTCGATAAATTCAAACAGTCAGTGTTCTCAAACAGCCGTGTTGAAAATGATAGTGAAAGAGAGGTTCATTTGTAGATTGTGACCTCGCTGCTTTGGTTTATAAACAAAATGATTTAAAACACTAAACCAACCACTTGGTTTGTATTAATTTTATACCTATTTTAAAGCATCAGGGTTCAACATTTGCTAACTATATGAGAAACATGTGCAAATGTAGCTAGTTCTTGTTCCAGTCCTTCAAACTTGGAGTGATTTATTTTTTAAGTGAAAATATATTTGGCTTTCCACGAATCTGATATCTTGCATGAAATGTCATAAAGTGTTAATCACAAGTAAGTATGCAGCAATTGGTCCAATTGTAATTTAGTTGTGCTAAAACATGGTCCTTTCTACATTTTTATTCATTGTCTATATTAAAGTGTGTCGTTCTTTTCTGGGGTCTTTAAGATTTTATCATTGTTATAAGTAGCATATGATTGTTGGATAAAGTCATTGGCGTACTGAAAGGTCTCGTACACCTTTGGACATCTAGACTTATTCGATAGTGTTACATTTCCATTGAAAATTAAAGGAAGTCCAGTTGTTATAAAATGTCTCTCTTAGTAGAAAAAATGCATTTGAAAAAATCGCAAAAATGAAAACATTTCTAAATCATAAGATATCGATTCGCGCATGCGCTAGTTTCATTTGATTTAGGTTGTAGTTACATGGGATAACACAATAAAAATAGGATGACTGAAAGTTTGACAAATAAAGCGATTAAACAACCGAATGTCACCAACTAAAAAAGCAGGACACTTAAATTGGTATAGAATTCAGTAAGCTTTACATGCAATTCAAATAGTTTAAAAAGTCCCGAGAGCTTTTAAAATAAATCAGTGTTGCTGTAAAGACACTCTGTCGGGACGTTGTATGGACATTTCTTGAGAGGCTGTAGGCGTGTATACCCTAGTATTTGTTTTTAATTGTTGTTACTTTGTAGCATTTATTTTTCCGATTACTTTAATAAAGCCAAAATTAAGACCTCGTGAAATATCGCTTTGCTGATAAGCGGGAACACATTATACTCACACATTTAAGTTAGTTGCTTGTAAACTGTACTGATATATAAAAGTGTATGAGTGCAAGAATAGGTCAATGAGAAAAATGAACATATTTCACATTTATCAATATTCATGCTATCAGATGAGAAGAGGGGCAAGCTCAAACGGAAGGAAAATAGATTTATTACCCCAAAAAAGCGCTGATAAATGTGTTTGATTATTATATTTAATTTAAAACATGCAGTCATTTCTTTAGCTAACTTGTCATCTATTACGTCCCTTTGCGATATTGTTTACTTCTCATTCTACAAATATGCTTAAACTTCTATTTTATTGCCACTAATTCGTAAAAGCTCTGCTATGATTTTTTATCTCAGATTTTTAGGTTTCTTTAACAAGAATGAATAATCAGAACTTTCACCTTAACGTGTACTTAAATTAAAATTACTTTAAAACCACTTGACTTCTGTGACTCATGGTGACATTTAATAAACGAACTCATTAAATTCATAACGAAAGTGAGCAAAAATATCAATTATTCCGTGACTCTGTCATTTAATTGGGTTTTGATTACCGTTGGCCACGCCCTCTCCGAAAACAAATTTCTTGATAAACAAAAAGTAATCCCACCAAACAAACATAAAAAAAATAAGAAAAGAAAGAAAACTAAAAAAAATAGAATCTAGTGAAACCTATAAACCACTCAGGCTGTAAACGGTAAAACACATTTTATATGAACCATATATAAATTATCAGTTTGATAAAATCAGATGTTCAATGTATTTGCTTAGCTTTTCCTGACTTAAGTGTCAGTTTAATCATTGTTTTATCAGATAAGTGAAATAAACGTATATTGATAGAGGTTCTTAAATCTTATCTTACTCCTTTCAACATTTTCACAGACATATCTATTCTTAACTTGAGTATTTTTTAAGTACAAAATATGTTTGATCAAAATTTAACAAACATACAAAAGTAAAATAAAATAAAAAAAAAATTCGTACAAAAAAAAATAAGAAAAAAAATTATCGAAAAATAGTCATCAGTGTTTCCGTTGCCGTTAAATGCAATCATGACTTCAACCTTAACAACGACATCTAAAGAAACTCGGAAAAAAAACTTCATTTTTTTTTGTAACCGGTGGCTACAATACATTTTCTTCTGTTTTCATTTTTGTTGTTTCTTTATTTTTTCATCGAATAAAAAGAAAATCCTTCTTTGTGTAACCAACGAATAAAAACATATCCAATGTAAGCTTCACTGTGATCAAAGCAATCGACAGTACCTCATTTTCCAAATAGATAACATTTTAGTCTATGCCTAAGGTTTTCATGTCAAAACATTGAATTGGACTGTAATGAAATGAAAATAAAACATAAAAACAGATAGGTCCGAATTACATGAAGAACACACTTTCTCTCATTTCATCTATTTATCAAAAGGGAAGGAAGTGATTAAAGTCACCTCAAATCACGTGATCCGTTATCGTGGTGGTGTAGGAGGTTTGAGTTCCATGCATGTGCCGAAACTATCCAGCTAGCTGGTGCAAAGGTTGATGGTTCTATCTAGGAACACTTAGGAATTGTCTTACTTCACACAAAGCTGGAACAGTCGACATATTACATGAACTGTGTCGATGTGGCCCGCCCTCTTCCACACACCCCCACCCCCCAAAACAACATGACAAACAAATCAATAATATCAGTTTAGACTTAAAAGCAAATCCTAAATCTGCCATACCAAATATAATTTAAATAACAATTATCCGATATTTGGTGACGACAATCAATTGAAAAATATACCAGAATTTTGGTAATTTATCTGTCTCATCCTGTTCCTCTCTATTTCTTTATTTTCATGTCTTTCTGTGGGTCTTTCTCTGTCGCTCTCTTTCTCTATGTGTGTCGACTTTTTTTTTTTATAAATCATTGCATTCCTTATTTCTCTATCAGTCTGTTCATTTGTGCGTATGTTTTCTTTCTGCCTCCCTTAACAAAATGGCAGCAGAATTTCAAAATTACAAAAGACTGAGAAAATTGATAAAACTAAATTGTAATTTCATTATTCAAATTTCAAATTCAATGTTACTTACCCAAACCAAATATGTATGTGCTACAGTTTGAAACGTTTTCTATCAAAAATATTAAACAGATTTTGTTTTATATATATTTCATCAACTGTTCGGGTCTATTCAAGGTATATACTTACGAATAAACCCGAACAGTTGATGATGTTGAACTATATACTTTATCATTTGAGGTATGTAGCAAATGGCCAAATGAATAATGTGTGTATTTGTAACAATAAACTGTAAGTGGTTGATTGACATTTTTTTCACGGTACTAATTGATACTGAGTTTATTGTATTGTCAAAATGTGATATTGTATTATAAAGTATACATATATGCGTGTTACTTCTATTCCGTTTTAATGCTGATTTTAGCTTTTAAATTCATTTGAGGTAACAAGACACACCCCAAATTAAAATCATTACAACAATAACACAACTGCAATTTAACATATTGCATGATATTGATCAGACTTTCTGTTTTCTATCAGGGTTGAACGTAAGTATATGTCATATTCATTTAACTCGACGGTTCGTACCGTTAATAAATACGGAAGTGGTATCTAAATATAAGAAACGATTGATTGATTGATGAATGCATCTTGTTCATTAAACTATTTTTTATTGATTCCTTCGATTGTTTTAATATTTTTCGATATTGTAAAATAAGTCACCGAACTGTAAAGCGCAGAACAATAGATATAAATTTCAACTGAGAAGAATCAAACAAAAATCAAAATGAATACACTAAATGTGTTTTTATGTATGTATGTCCGTCTGTATGTTCACTTTTATGTCTGTATTAATGCCTCTGTCTCTCGTTGTGTGTCTATATGTCTCTCTCCTGTTGTCTATTGTTAATACTTCTCATGTTGTTTTTGTCTCTTTGTGTATCTCTTTCTTTCTTTCACTCCCTCTATTTACCCTTCTTTTGTTCACTTTTATACTCCGATGTCTGTATCTTCTCCTACGTTCCTACGCACATACCTATATCTGCATTGTTTTAATGTTTTCTTCCATCTCTCTATATCTCTCGTCCTCCCTTTCTCTATTTTGTCTATCTCACTCAGTCTTTTTTCTTATGTGCGTCAACTTTGTTTTACATAGATCAAATTCAGTTAACAAAAAGTCATATTAGAAGCTTTTTGTTCAATGATGGTAATTTCGCTATTTTTTGAATTCACTTAAAGGTTTCAGTCATACTTTAATGTGGAACTGATTGCAATAGAACAGTTATGTCCAAAAGATGGAGAAAGTATATTTAATCTGCAACTGACATCATATATCTGTTGATATAGGTAGATAACGGTAGAAAACGTTAGTGTTAAATACGCCGAGAACGGTATACACTTCTATTTATAGAGCAAGCAGTCCTTCTTGTACATTATATACTTTGATTTTTAAAGCGCTAAATATATGTCTCTTTCTGATCCGCTTCTAGCTCTGGGTAGACCGGGTGTTTTGTTTCTAGTACACGTAATGCATTGCAATCGTTTTCCGGTCATTTCCAGCAAAAAATAAAATAACTATCTTGATTGCGCAACCGAGTTAAAAAAAAAAACATGGGTAAGAAATGTAAAACAACTATTTCAGAGGGGATTATTTCGGGGGTTAATGTACAATTTAGCATAAACTAGTCGTTGTGTTTTAAATTCCATATTGACTTTCCAAAACTGTGACTTTAAAAAGTATTATTGATCACCTTTAACATAAATATCATCTGTCATGCTGACAAATAAAACTATTTTGTAACGATTTAAAGAT
>JAULCC010365879.1:0-11579 GCA_032358795.1 Nuttallia obscurata | reverse complement strand
TAGTCCTCACCAACCCTCTGGGTCAGGCCCGGATTTGATTTAATATAATACTTCATCGGTTTGCTAACCTGCGGTGAGTCATTTAAGACAAACTTAATAGCATGGCGAGTAGGAATGTATATATAACAGTATTTTCTACGGAAAAATGTGCACTTTTTAAGTATGTGTTTTGTGTGAGTAAACTTACAACAAGCCTCAGTTTTTAGTAAGTCAGTTATAGAATTATATCTTTTTTGCCGCACTCAATTGAATTAAGTACGAATTAGTCAAAAGGTTGTTACAGGTCATATTCCAGTGATCGACCGATTTCAATAGAATGTGCTTTAATCATCAACCAGAAAACAGAACACTACTTGCTTATTTGTAATTGGTAAAAATATAACAGATATATTAATTCTATCCATTAATTGGCTAAGGTTTGGTACATTCTTCTGTCACTGGTAACAAGTTGTCGAACTTAAACATGGCGCCCATAAGAGTATACGCCGCCGACCTTATTTGGTAACTTTCCGTCAAAAGTTTTGCAGTAGTCCATGTTACTGAAATATGAACTTTGATTATAAGTACTAAGATATGGACTTCACCAGATTTATCTAAGTCGAAAATCAAAGGTTCATCTGTCGCATTATAAATAAGAAAGAGCTTTCTAACTTTATTCTTTAGGTAGGTTTGATTGATGGAGAGCCTTGTACAAAGTTGCAATGCATTGTATTTTAGTAGTTATAGAGGATCTTACATAAGTGTTTATTCAATATCATATTTATGAAACGAGTTGACTAAAAACATAAGGCACGAGTCTTGCCGAGTGTCATATGATTTTAGTCAACGAGTTTCATAAAAATGATATTGAATAAACACGAATGTAAGAATTTATTTATGACATAAAGAGAGATGATGAGAAAATTGTAAAACTATACACACTATACGAAACGTCCCCTATATATATTTTGCCGTCTAAAGCGGGGATTAGATCACGACGTCATAAAAAGACCGAATGCAACGTACCGCGTTAGGTAATTGAGCGCGTTTATCAACCGGTTTCATTTTATATTTATGTAACTAGTTACATAATTATGCTATTATGTCACTGTTTTATGTCACTCCCTGAAGCTTAAATTATGTGATAAATAAAGATATGGACTTATAATATGTTACATAAACAAAATCAAGTATAGGAGTTTCTCATTCATTGAAAGGTCATACTTAAGTCATGCATTGCCCGATCGTGTTAGTTATCAAAAGAGCCGAGCGTAATGTAAATCTTAGTTGTTTTGTATAAATAAAAGCACATATCGCGTAATATATGAAGGTACAACTGTGTTCACACGCTTTTTATACCACATTATCTAATGAAACAAAAGCCACAATGTAATCATACATGAACGCTGTTGGTTGGTTTCCCAAAGAAACAGAGTTGTCACGAATATGTAACAACTATCTGGTATCTAAGTTTGATGAAGATAAGACAAAACGTTGAGACGATATTAACTAGGTCCACAACCTCTATGATACGAATTTTGACAATATTAAGAGCTATGATCCAGTCATATTAACCGGACCTGACCAGTTTGCAAACGGTTACGAGCTCTCATATCATACAGTCTAACTACTTTATTTGTTAATTGAGATACATTCAAAACGGAATATATAATAAAGTTCAGAAACTTTTGTTAACGGACGTAGACACGGTGGTATACATTGAAGATTTACAACGCGCCATCGCATAAGCAATTACGGATATTGGCTAAAAATAAAAACATCAATTGCAATGCTCACTTTAAATCGAACAGTCTTCTAAATTAAGATCAATGTCCTTTTCCCCGACAAAACAAAGCCACCTTCAGTAAATACAACCTAATTCAAAACAAGTTTTACTACACTACGTTGTTCTTTTGCTAAGAATTACCAATGCTATGTTTTGTTTACTATTAATGGTTACAGAAAGAAGTGTTTTACAGGCAGCAATAATTTACCTGTGTATGATTCGGTCACGGTATTTTTTATATTGCGCATTAGTTTTGTCTGTATCAGCGATGACAAGTCTGGTTAAATCAGTGCAGCATGGGTCTCTGGAAAAAAACTGACATATGTTCCGGAAAAAAACGTTGCAGTTTAACTGAGTCCGTATTTAGCTGCCTTACATGAGAAGTTCTATCCGGGATCACATTGTTCTACTGATGGAAACATATTATTAAGAAAACCTTTAAATTTGAAAGTTAGCTTGTTCTCATTCATTCTATAAAGTATAAGCAAGCTTTAAGATTTAAACAATCATTTGCATTAAGTTAACAAACGAGACAAACGCGATGCTGTTCCATGCAATACTTTATACGAGAAAGCTTTTTATTGTTAGGTTTCGGAAGGTGAGTGGTTATACAATAGGCAACCTGGGGTCTTTCTACACTGCGTGACTCTAAGAAAGTCGTAATTTATCCTGAACTGTATCACTGTTACTAAAACCATAAAACTCAAAATAAATAAACAAACAGAGGAATGCTAGCTATTGAAGATCATTTAAATAAACGATACGATACTCAACAGATGCATTATCTACCGCTTTTGCTATTCGAAACTACTTAAATAAAACACGACAGTGTCACGTTATTCTGTTAAAATCTTTTTTCGACTTCGAATATTACTTAAAAAAAAAGATGCGCGAGCGAATCGTGCATTCTCTTACTTTTTTCGATGCGGTACGAACCATGACAAAATGCGAAAATGTACAAGTATGTTATTACACTTCTTTTACCTAGAGCTAGCTCAGACATGCTTCCAAAATGATTATCGTCTTATACAGCTTACATTATTGTTGGTCAAAACTGCAAATACATGTATATCTAAATTGTTATAAAACAATAAATCTTTCGAAACAAAATGTTAACTTGAATTCAGCCGATCTAATAAAGTTTCTCAGTTCAAGGTTTCGAAAAAAAAAATATGTTGGTGACTTAGCCTTGAATGTGACCTTGACTGACTTGTTTTGTTTTCAACAGATTGAGTTGCAGTACAAAGTTATAAAACACCACTTAACTCCAATGAAATCAATCATGGACAGTATAATATGATATAGGCCAATTATGAGCTTGCATTCCGGCTTTTCTTTGAGTTATGTATTGATTGACACTTAAAGTCTAACCAATCTGCCACGGAGATGTTTGTTTGTGTGTTTGTTTGTTTGATTTACGCCATTTTCCGCCAGCTAGGGCTAATGAACGTCTCAGAGAGAGGGAAGCGGATACACTGAACTCTTCTATAGAGAGCTATGGTTCTCAAACGTGCCCAGTCTACAGCACTGATACAGGTGGGGGCTGAACTCCGGCCGGTCACTTTATCCTGACACCGACAAACCAGTCGTAATGCTAACCCTAAATCATGAGCGTCAATGGGGGAAGCCATTACTATCACTTTTAAAGTATTTGGTATGATCCGTAGCCTCCCGCACCGAAAGCGGACGCTCTACCACTATAGCTTACCGGGCGGATGATACGGAGGTGTTAATTATCCGATGTCATTCGTCAAAATGATAACATTTAACTCATGACAAATATCAATATCAAATTAATAACACCTTTTACAGAATAGTGTAGATAGGTCCAGGTAAGAGCAGGCCTGTCTCTATGGGCGCAATTGTAACCACTACATGTCTTTGGTTACATCGGTTACTTGTTTTTTCTCTTTGTTTACAATTCCCCCAACACAGATATTTAGTAATGATATAAACTGCTGTTTTAATTTCTGGGTCCTTATTTCGTTTTGTTACAACCGGTTACTTGTTCTTTTTCTTTGTTTACATTTAAGTTACAAAAGATATACGTCAAATGTTTAAAAATGTCCATGTATTTTCTGAGGCCTTCTTTCTCCTTGGTTATAATTTGTAACTTGTTCTGTTTGTTTTTGGTTACAATCGGTTACTTGTTCTTTCTCTTTGGTAACTTTCCCTAACAACATGTATTAATAAAAAAAACAATTCAAAGTTGATAATAAAAACTACCCCTGTAATGTCTGAGGCTTTCTCAGGATAGAATTAGTAAATTGTTATTTCTCTTAGGTTACATTCCAGTCACAAAATAATTTCATTAAAATATCAGTTCAGTTATGATAATATAAAATGACCCTGTATTTTCTGAGTTCTTCTATCTCTTTGATTATACAACTTGTTACTTGTTTGATATTTATGCAAAAAAAACACATTTCAGATCAATAATATAAACTGCCCTTGAAGTCCTTCGATCTCTTTGGTTACAGCTAGCTACCTGTTCTTTCTCTTTGGTTACATTTCAGTCACAACAAATATACATCAAAATTTAAAAACCTGCCTATATTATCTGATTCCTTCTTTCTCTTTAGTTACAATTAGTAAATTGTTCTGTTGTTTTGGTTACAGTTGACTGTTTACTTGCTCTTTGGTAACTTTTCCCTAACAACATATATTAAATATTCTTTCTGATTTGATAATATAAACTGCCCCTGTATTTTCTGAGTCATTTTACCTGTTTGGTTACGTGTTCTTTCCCTTTGGTTTCAACAGATAAGCATACAAATTAAAAAACTCCCGTGTTTATTCTGAAACCGTCTTTTTCTTTGGTTACAATCGGTTACTTGTGTTTATATTAAGTGTCGTTAAGGGGCTTGTGATAGTACTTAATGGCATGCCATTCTCCGATTGTAACCAAAAGACAAGGAACAATTACCAACTGTAACCAAAGACACAGAAGGCCTAAAATACAGTGACGTTTTTACAATTTGATGTATATCTGTTGTGACTGAAATGTAACAAAAAGGAAAGAACAAGGAACCACTTGTAACCAAAGCGACCGAAGAACTACAAAAATACAGGGGAAGTTTATATTAATAAATTTGAACTATTTTTGTATGAATATCAATAGTGAGGAAAAAATTACCTAAGAGAAAGAACAAGTAACCGACTATCACTAAAAGAACAACAGAACAAGTAACCGATTGTAACCAAAGAGATAGAAGGCCTCAGTAAATATATTGGATTCTTTAAAAAAAATGATGTACATCTGTTGTAACTGAAATGTAACCAAAGAAAAAAATCAAGTAACCGATTGTAACCGAAGAGAAAGAAGGAATCTGAAAATACAGAGGTAGTTTATAGTATCAATTTTAATTATATATCACTAAGTTTAATTTTCAAACTGAACTGATTTTTTGTGAATACATGTTCTTAGGTAAAGTTACCAAAGAGAAAGAACAAGTAACCGAGTGAAACCAAGAAGTAAGAGCAAGTAACCGATTGTAACCAAGGTGAAATAATGCCTCAGGTTATACAGGGGAGTTTGTACACTTCTATGTATATCTGTTGTGACTAAATTGTAACCAAATAGAAGATCTCAGTTTATACAGGTTAAGTTCTTAGTATCAAATCAGAACTGATGTTTAATGAATATATGTTGTGATGAAAGTTAAAGAACAAGTAACCGATGTAACCAAAGGCATGTAGTGGTTACCGATGCGCCCAGTGTAGCTGGCGTGCTAGTGATGTGCCATATATGCAGGAGGTTACAAGATCGAAGCCCGAAGGGGCCGTTCAATTACCCTTTATGTGACACATAGTACTGGTCTGGTTCTAAAGAAACGACATCAAAAAAGTATATTTAAGCAACAGGATTTTTTTTAAATAATTTGAGCTTAAACAGATAAGTTTAATCTAAACCTAACTTGTCGGTTCTTATCCTAAACTATCCATACTATGTATTGTTGGGTCAATCAAATACTGGTTCCATCAGATATTATTTTACAAAATATTCGAAAAGGATATAACCTGGTTTAGGTTTTCCTGAAATATTGTAGCTACCTGCATATATCTATGTCATGTTCCATGTTTTGAATTCCGAAAGTGCACATTTAAACAGAGGCCGCGAGACTTTAGTGAAGAGCAATGTAACGTCATTAACGGCTCTGTTTCATACAATTATTTTACGATTCTGCCCACATTAAGCAATAAGCTGCATTTTGATTATTGTGATAACGATCTTTAAACAGATTAATAAACACCAATCACTATAATGCCAATAAATATGAAACTACTGAAACTACCAATAACAATAAAATCAACGATTATGTTGTCCTTGACGTTTGACCTGAACAATAAACTAAACTATCAGGACTTTAGCAGCACTGTTATACGATTAGAAAGTATGCCTTTTTTGTTTCTGAAACTCACATGTATTTTTTTCATGTCGTTAGTTCAAAGGGGTATGATTTTTTTTGTAAACCTAGAACACTTCCGTAATACTTCCGAAAATCTGGAGGACTAGTACATTACATTTCCAACGCAAGCTCTAGATGTTTTTAATGTTAACGATTTTGATAACTTCAATCAAGACATGACTGCATTGTGTTCACTTAATGAAAGTGTTTACATAGTATATCTGAACGCCCATACATCAATAATGCATGATTACATGGTTTCCAATACATTTCTGTCGGAGTACTTTGAATTTAAACAAGAAACTAAGGCATTCTTTGACCAAAGAGCTATGTTCAGAGGCAAATGTTAACACCTTAAAGTGGTCTTACAGGATAATAAAACTAATAATCATGGTATAAAGCTTATAGATATATATCAAACATAACAATCTTGTTATAATAATTTGCCACTGAGACAATGACATAGAAGCAATTACTTTTTGAAACAGTCCTGCTATTTGCAATTTGATTTCCACAGAGAACGGATTTTCATTAAAGATGTCATTTAGCTGATTAATGGTCACCCATTACTTTCCATCTACTAACGCCTCGAAATTCCGAAAAAAAGTCTCATTGTGCCCCCTTACAACCCAAGAATACGAATGACAGGCAGAAAAGGCTGACATTTTCAACAAAACATAATAACATGAAACGACAAACTCTCAAGTATCTGCAATACCTTAAATGACTTCAAAAATCAGTTTCAAAAACATTATGGATAGTAAGGCTATTTTTCGTTTTTTAAATAGCGCAGAAAACTCATATGGGCAGAAATCGTCCACCGTCCGTTATACTATAGCACATAATAAAAAAGTTGGTATGGACTAGAATGCAAGAGGGTAAAAAAACGTAATACAAAAGCAAGAAAAACGTATTTTGAATGTACCCCCGAAGTGAGTAAAATAGTGATAAGTTCGCTTTCAAAACATATAAAACTACTATGACTAAATTCATAAACATATATGGTAAGAATAATGTTATAGAATTATAACAAATAAGCAAGCATAATTTTAAAGAGTATTGGAAATGTTGAAATTGGCTTAAACAACGTGCTATCCCTGCAAACAAACGTGATTACTTAAAATAATTTAGTTCAAATGGCAAAGATTAGCAAGAAGGCAAACAAATGCCAGTTATCCATCTTCTAAATATCTCAATATCTTTAATGAAATTAAATGTGCGATTTAATATTCACCCTTACATAAGTCTAGATGACTACCACATATTGAATGAAAATCCAGCCGGATTTCGAAATTCGTATGGTATCGCCGGTCACATTTTAAATTCAATAACTGAGGCTCTCAGATTTAATAAAAGAAACCTTCAGCAGTTTTGTTGATTTCTCAAAGGCTTTCGACTCTCTCGGGCGAACATGCCTGTTTTCAAAGCTTCTTAAAAATGTAAATGTCATTAAGGCATTCGCAAGCAAAATGGTAAAACTAAAAGAATCTATTACTTTAATACATGTACATGATTCATAAATGGAATTGGTAGTCTTTAACAATCATTTAGGCACATTGATTTCAAGAAGCAGACATTTGTTAATTCATAAAACATGCACTAAACTAAAAAGTCACAGAAGTCATTTTACCGATATTAGTTACGTTTTTACATATTGGTTTATGATCGTAAGATGTTAATAAGCGACACTTGTTAAACATCACTACTCTATATTTACGATTTTATATAATAAGTGTGTTTTATTTATTTATGTTTTAAAGGTACTGGCACAATGACAGATGTTATCATAAAGAATTTAAAAAAAGCAGATTGTCTAAATTGCATATTTTGTTCTGTTGTGGAATAAAATGTTGCTTTAATAGTATTTCCGTCCAGCTAATTACATGCGGATGAAGACCCATAGGGACTTTTATGCCTAATTTTACATACATAGTAGACTCGGTTACAACCATTGACCAATAGCCAGCTAGAAGGCGTCCACTTGAAAATTCCGAAAAGCGTAGATTCGAGTCCACAGTGCTGAGGGTTTAAAAGACAGCAAGTTAATGACTTAAACTGCTCAGCCAAGAAGTCACACGAATATCTAATATACTGAATATAGCATTTATAGGATGTTTGCGATAATCAAACATTTAACCAGATTAAGATAACTATTTAATTATGAGTATTTATTTCTTAATATGTCTAGTGTACGAGTTGACTTAAAGAAAATAATGCGAACGTCAGCAAGCGTTATCAAGTATTTCATTCAACTAGTTTGCTAAATACGGGGGACTTTCATTTAATTCTGTCACTGGGATGGTTCAAGGCGCAATATGTGACCCACTCATGTTTTGTTCACTTCATCCTTTATACGCATTCTCCATATACGGATATACATTTTCCTTGTCTTAAAATTCATTTGATAAAGGTAGAATTTAGGCATTTTTGGAAACACCGTAAATACACTGGACAGTGACACTGCCTTGTGTAGTTCGAGAACCATATCGACGTCCAGGGAGGGTTTTCTTCGATAGAAGAAATATAAACAATCGCAGGTTCTACGATTTGGTAAATTGGGTGGATGAGGGAACTGAAACACTTTGAAAATCCTTTTCCAGGAAATCATGATACAGCGAAGGAACAATCATCGAAGTCCAGTTGCAGGTTTACGTTCTACGTTGATATTTCTTCCTATTTGAATGCACACTGTACTTTTAAAACGTGCATGTAAGTATAAGACCTTTTGGCATTAAACTCTGAGCTATAGAACCATCAGAATCAGAATCAGAAATATGGCATATAAATCATTTCCCGCGCTTTTTCTCCCTTGCCGATGAAAAGCTGGGCTGACTAGAACGGGAACCATCTTTCTATTTGAACTATCAATAGTTTTCGAAAAAGACTAAACGGATAACATCAAAATTTTGTGCAATTATTTATAATGACTTCCCAGTGGAATCTTCACATTCTTTACGTGCTACTCACAACTATGAGTTACATACGTGCTACTCACAGCTGTGAGTTACATAGGTAAACCAGTGACAGAATTAGACGATAATTCCATACATGAACATACCTTCAAGATAAAACAGACATAAAACATTGATGGTGTATTGTCAAACCCGGTTACACTAAAGTTTAATGTTCCACAGGGGTCCGTGTTAGGGCTGAAATTTTATACAATGTACACTAAACCTCTTGGTTCCATTTGCAAAAAGCATGGGACGCAATTGATGACATAGAAAAGGAAGAAACATTATAACGCATTTAATCGTAGAAGATCACATCAATTCGGTAGGCAGATCATGTTATACACATCTAAGACAAATAGGCAGAATTCAGAAAACTCCGACCCTTGATGCATCCATACAACATTTGACAACATTGTTAATCTCGCGTTAAGATTACTGCAATGCGCTACTGTATGGAATACCTCAGGCATAAATCAACAAACTACAGATCGTTTAAAATACAGCTGCCCGCATCATCACCAGAACCAGAACTTTGCGGTACGATCATATTTCATCTGTACTTAAAGAACTTCACTGGCTTCCATTGCAAAACAGAATTCAGTTTGAAAAATTAGCACATACATGTTATGTGTTTACAAAACACGAAGGAATTCGCAATCTCAGAACAAAGCACTTACTTTAGTGATACCAAAAAGTAAACCTGTAACCTACGGCTACCGATGAACGATCTACCATCCGGTATGAGAGACTCATGTTCATTATGTTCATTCAAACGTGCACTTAAAACACACAATTACCAACAAGGTATGAATAGCAATTTTACCAAACAAAATCTTAACAGTGATTTACGAAGACTTTGTGGCCATAACGTGATATGAATCATAATTTTACAACCTGTGTAATTCTACTATTATCTTTTACCCTGTATAAACTGTTGATGAGTCTTGATTTAATATAAGTGCAATTTAGATGTCGTGTGTAAATCATATCGTTTTCATTTTAATCTTTATGAAGTTCGCTAGATTATTTTACATCGTATACTAAGGATATGGAATGTTTAAAATCAGACGCATAGTTTCATACCAAAGTTTATTTTATTGTGTCATGGTTCTAGT
The DNA here is from genome assembly GCA_032358795.1 of Nuttallia obscurata. NCBI lineage: Eukaryota > Metazoa > Mollusca > Bivalvia > Cardiida > Psammobiidae > Nuttallia > Nuttallia obscurata. The sequence goes on along the minus strand of JAULCC010365879.1, from coordinate 1,336 downwards.
ATATCGAACATTTATTGTTTAAAAGTTATCTTAGTATTTTAATGATATTGCTTATGATTAGTTATCAGTTTATATTCTTGCTTGTAAAGCGCCTTTGAACGTACATATGAAAAGGGCGCTATATGAGTTTGGTAATGAATAATTATAAATAAAATCGAATGTAAGATTCTGTTTCTCACAAAAGGTAGGAAATTGGTCAACTGAATGCATAAAGATAAAGAAATGTTAACACAATTCTTTTTTTTTACATTATCGTTGAAAATCGCCTGATAACACACTAGAGCATTATGATATACTTAACAATAAAAACAAAATTTATTTACTAAAAACCTAATTAAGCGCAGGTTTACAGACTTTTACTACAACTTAGCTATCATATGGATCCGTCCATAGAGGTTTCAAAGCACGACACTCTCGCTCAATTGTTCTGCGCATGATTCACTCCCCTATTCGTGCCCGCAGCCGCTATAAAGGGCAGGTATTCACATTATATCTCTCCAGGGTATGTCTTATCCTCTGATTTTCACCGAACAGAGCAAATCATGGATGAGTTTGGACCACGGGTTTGGAGTAACCACAAAATAAACAATGTAAACGACCTAAAACGGGCTTTATCACAAGAATGGCAGGGCATCGCTAATGACGTCATCCGACGCTACACAGACTGAATGTGGATAGAAATACTTACCTGCCTCAGAAGTCACGTGCGCTATTAACATGAGTTTATGCAGATTGGCATATCAACGAGGCCGGCAAATCATCTAAAACACACTTGGATAATCACTTTAAATTTTCTTGATTTTCAAAATTGAACACTCTACACTTTCATACTATCTAAAGCGTTTCGAATTTTTATCAAAAACTGTTTTCACAAAGTCAAAGATAATTGTTAAAAGATTCAAGTGACACCAAAATGTTTGCAAAGTTATACGTGTAAACACAACTATACAGATCAGTAGCCCATGTAAAGTTATTTTTTCAAAGTAAATTTGTCATGGTTTTTAGATACTTTCAGAAGCAGTTTTATATGATTGAAAGGCGTGCCATTCAATTTCAGGTGACATATTTTGTTTCTTTCCTGACCGCCACATTTGAAAAAGGAGACTTTCACTATAATTATGAAGCCTCTCGTTTTCATTCTTCGAAAACACATGGAGTTCTCTCATCCCCTTCCTCACTGTGGGTTCGAATCCCGGCCTGGGCACTTCGGAATTTCAAGTAAGGAAGACTTCAAGCTGGCTTGCGGTAGGTCAGTGGTTCTACCCGGGTGCACTTTGAGTATGAAATATTGCAATAAGGTCCCCAAACAAAACTACGGAGTAAAGGCGGTTGCCTA
>JAULCC010365768.1:0-11579 GCA_032358795.1 Nuttallia obscurata | reverse complement strand
CGAGAAAGATAGAGTGTACGAGCGAGAAGAAATATATGGCACACATTGTGCTCACTACGGTGCAACTTCCCTACAGCAATAACTTCCGGCAAATGTGAACCTTTTACTAAGGTATGAAAAGTTGCAGTAACTGAAAACACACTTTCCAAGGGAGGATGCTCTGTATATACATGTAGTTACCATGTTTTTTTTTAAATTTTCACGATGTACATCATATATTCAATGTACACATACGCACATATACATTATGTATTCCAGCTTGCGGTAGGTTGGTGGTTCTACCCGGGTGCACTCTGTGCCTGAAATAGTCTTCCTCCACCTGTAATTAGCTGGACGTTGCGATATGACTGAACTATTGTTAAAGCGACGTTAAATTCCTAATAAACCAAAAAACAAACATTCTGTATTCAATGTACATGTACACACACACACACATGCATATACATCATATATTCAATTTTACATATACATACATGTACATCAGAGATTCAATTTACACATACATACATATACAATTGTATATTCAGTGAACACATACATACATCATGTATTCAACGTACACATATATAAATTCAATTTTACATATACATTTAAATACATTATGCAATTTATAAGCTTAACTTACTTGTCATGGATGTTCACCGCTGAAAATATAAAAATCAAGATAGAAGTAAATTGAATATCTAGCTAAAAATAATACCAGTTGCTAATTTGCTTTAACGAAAACTATAGTGAAACTTAATTTAAACTTTTCCTCACAATGTAACATTTTGATTTAATGTGTTAAGCAAACTCTGGGACTAGAATCATCTTAAGATTCCTTAAGCTTAAGAGAAAATCATATATTTTGTTTAGCTAAATAAATGATTTTCCTTTACTGTACGTGGTATTCCAGTAGCAATTTAAGATTTTCTAAGATAAAACAATCTTGAATTTATTAAAACAAGTTAAGAAATGTCCTAGTTTTACGGTAAGAATTACCTGGATTTAAAGATTGTTTTTGTCTCATACTTTGTTTATGTTAATATGCTACTGGAGTACAGTCCCTGGTACTAATTCTAAATATGAACGTTGTTAGGTGTCTTATGCTCAATTTGAATTTCGGTCACTGTCAAGTGATTCGTCATATGTCTCTCAGTTTTACCGACAGCATACCCATGATAAAGCTAATATTTAAAAATCATAATATAATTTCAGCTTTGCCCTCAGTAGGGTGCGGGTTCGAGCTTAGACCTTTATAAGTTAACAAGAACATAACTTTAGACACTCATTAAAAACGCGCAAGTTATACAGAAGTCACCGCCTTTAGCAGAAAAGCATAAGACTGATATAACAGACTCATAGTATAGTGAATCATTTCTTATTAATACATGCATTATTCAGTCTTGTAAAATAACAAGGATGGTCTAAGACCACATGTCTCGCCTTACATATGCCTGTCACAAGAGTAACAGCAATGTTGTCATAGTGGAAGTGTGACATGACGGTATTTTTATCATAATTTTGACTTCTAACAGGAGTTTGTGACCTTGATATTGTAGCTACAGACCTGCTTCTTGCTTGAGACACATTGTCTTATTACTTTAAACAAATGTGCCAAATTATTTGAGATTCCTTTAATCAGCAAGGAAGTTACAATCTGGACAAACATTTTTAGTCTTAAATTTGACCATTAACATCAATTTGAGAACTTGACCTGGGAGGTAGAAACCTGGTTATTGTATGCGACACATCGGCTCATGACAGTGAACAATTGTGCCAAGTTATTTGAAAATCTTTCAATCAACAAGGAAATAACGGGGCCTCCGTGGCCGAATGGTTATAGTCATTGTCTTGCAATCTCTCAGCCCCTCACCGCTGTGGGTTCGAATCCCGGCCTGGGCACCTCGGAGTTTTTAAGTGAGAAAGCGATAGATCGGTGGTTCTACTCGGGTGCGCTCTGTGCCTGAAAAAGTGTACAGGGGTCCCCCGGGGTCTTCCTCCACATGTAATGAGCTGGATGTCGCAATATGGCTGAAATACTGTTAAAGCGACGTTAATTTCAAAACAAAACAAAACAAACAAGGAAGTTACAGCCCGGACAAGCAGTTTTAGCCAAAATTTAACCTTTAACCTCAATTTGTGAACTTGACGTGGGAGATAGAGACCTCTCGACACATCGGCTCCTGACAGTAAACAATTGTGCCATGTTATTTGAAAATCCTTCAATCAACAAGGAAACTACAGCCCGGACAAACATTTTTAGTCTTAAACTTGACCTTTAACCTCAGTTTGTGGCCTTGACAAGGTAGGTAGAACCTGGTCATTGTATGCGACACATCGGCTTATGCCAGTGAACAATTGTGCCAAGTCATTTTATGATCCTTCAATCAGCAAAGAAGTTACAAAACCGGACGGACAAAACCGGACGACGGACGGCCGCACGCACGCACGTACACACGGATGGACGGACGGACATACGGACACACATACATTCAATGTCGATTAGGATGGCTATGTCTAGCTCCCTCACGGAGGGTTCGACAAAAACACAAACACAAAAATCAATTATATCCATGTTTCCATTACAACATACTTGATAATCTCTAGTTTGTAAAGGTCATCAGGTATTTGCAACTACCTGATAGTCATAGTATGTTTAACATTAAAAACAAGAAGTTTTATGTAAATCGTAGGTCTTTGTGCTTGAGAGCAAACTGAATATATTGTGAAAAGGCTTTTTCAAGTAGTTTGTGACTTGGTTATCATAAATTATAAAATTACAGTAATATATTTGAAATATTTATTTCTTTCTTCTTTGTAAACAGGACAGACAGATAAAATATGGAATTCTTATTGCAATGTATTTAAGCTACATAACGTACATGTTTATCCCAACGCGGTATGGTATGTTATATGCCTATTGATATTTGCAATCTCTACCGCAGATTTCCCGTTCCTTACACACGCTTTAGATTGAGAGTAACCCATTCACTGCCTCACCCCGAACTTTAAGTCATATGCAAACAGCTTGATTCCGGATAGGACACTGAGTAACTGTTTGACACTCAGCCACTTGTTTTGCTAAAAAATTAGGGTATCTGTGAAGTTAAAGAGGGCAGACGAAGTATTGCGAATGCGCGGTATTGCATCCGGAAGTGAAGGGGTTAAGTACATAATTAAGAGTATTTGCCCCGGTGATAGACGCCGCCAAAACGTCAGATAAAGTCATATTCATTACACCATATCTCTTTGTTCCATGTGTTTTTCAAGAATTTCGACAGCTTTTAATGATATTAACTTCACACTTTTTTCTCAATACTGGTCGGACTCTGCCATGTTGTTTTTATTTAGGCGGTGCTATATTCCTCCCTGTGGCATACAAGGTTATTTTGTTGATAATAGACGACCTTTTCCAATTGCAATTTTGCATGCTTTGTATAAAACATTGCCCGAATGTCAGTTAAAAGAATCAGTATCGTCACGCTTGTTGTATAATTTGATATCCTTCTCGGCATACAACTATCCGATAAATCTGTTGTTCTTCTTACTAACCGAAAGCGGTGAACACTGTTATTGTTCGATTGATATAAGAATGAAACATAAATCGCTTGACCAGAAATATAAAAAACTATAAATTGTAACTAGTATTTTCTTCTTCTTTATGGAATGCCTTATATCGGTGTGCACTGTAGCTAACAGATGAAACGTATTTAAAAAAATAAATAAGAACTGCATATGATTTAAATTCAATATTTGTGGTTGTGGTTCTTTCTGCCGCATGCCATATCTTATTGTTATATGCCACATGATACTAACATTTAATGTGCATGAAATTAAACATAGCTTACGTGTAATATAGCTGCCAACAGACTCCTGAGTAGACAAACCAGTGTGTGACAGACCGCAATCTGGGTTGCTACATACAACAAAAAATACATTATATATTGAACATTATATATATATTTTGCATATCCTACGGGGCTCTACACGACAATACCTTTCAAAAACATAAGTTTTATAACAAGTTAAAGAGGGGTAGTTAAAAAGGAGAGAATGAGAGGTGTTGAAAAGGTACAATGTGTTCAAGAGAGAGGGAGAGGCCTAGAAAGGGTACACTGTATTCAATAGAGGGGGAGAGGCGTAGAAAGGAAACACTGTGTTCAATAGAGAGGGAGGGGCGCAGAAAGGATACACTGTGTTAAAGAGAGGGAGACAGGCGTAGAAAAGGTACACTGTGTTCAAGAGGGAAGAAGAGGCGTAGAAAGTGTACACTGTGTTCAAGAGAGAGGGAGAGGCGTAGAAAGGGTACAATATGTTCAAGAGAGGAGGACATGCGAAGAAAGGTTACACTGTGTTCAAGAGCAGGGGAGAGACGTAGATTGAGTACACTGTGTTCAAAAAAGGGGGAGAGGAGTAGAAAAGGTTCATTGTGTTCAACAGAGGAAGAAAGGCGTAGAAAGGGTACACTGTGTTCCAGAGAAGGGGAAAGACGTAGAAATGGTACACTGTGTTCAAGAGAGGAGGCCCAGAAAGAGTACAATATGTTCAAGAGAGAGGAAGAGAAAATTTGTAGAAAGGAAACAGTGTTGTCACTGTGTTCAAGAGATGGGGAGAGGCGTAGAAAGCGTACATTGTGATCAATAGAAAGGGAGAGGCGTAGAAAGGTTACACTGTGTTCAAGAGAGGGGGAGAGGCGTAGAAAATGGAACATTGTGTCCAAGAGGGGAAAGAGGCGTAAAAAATGTACACTGTGTTTAAGAGAGAGGAAGAGGCGTACAAGGGGTACATTGTGTTCAAGAGAGGGGGAGAGGAGGCGTCAGAAGGGTACACTGTGTTAAATGCAGCAGGAGAAGCATAGAAATGTACACTGTTTTCAGGAGAGGAGAAGAGGCGTAGAAAGGGTACACTGTGTTCAAAAGAGGGGAGAGGAGTAGTTAGGGTACACTATGTTCAAGAGAGAGGGAAAGCAATTTTGTAGAAAGGGAACACTATGCTCAAGAGAGGAAGAGAGGCGTAGAAAGAGTACACTGTGTTCAATTGAGGAAGAGAGGCGTAGAAGGAGTACGCTATGGTCAAGAAAGGGTGAGAGGCGTGGAAAGGGTACACTGTGTTCAAGAGAGGAGGAAAGGCGTAGGAAGGGTACACTGTGTTCAATAGATGGAGAGTGGCGAAGACAGGAAACACTCTGTTCAAGAGAGGAAGAGAGACGTAGAAAGGGTAGTCTGTGTTCAAGAGAGGAAAAGGGCGTAGTAGGGGTACACTGTGTTCAAGAGAGGGGGAGAGGCAGTGTAAGAATGGTACACTGTGTTAAATGCAGGAGTAGAAGAATAGAAAATGTACACTGTTTTCAGGAAAGGAGAAGAGGCGTAGTAAGGGTAAACTGTGTTCCAAAGAAGGGAGAGGAGTAGTTATTGAACACTATGTTCAAGAGAGAGGGAGAGAATTTTTGTAGAAAGGGAACACTATGCTCAAGAGTGGAAGAGAGGCGTAGAAAGGGTACACTGTTTTCAAGTTAGGTAGAAAGCGTAGAAAGGGTACACTGTGTTCAAAAGAGGAAGAGATGCGTAGAAAGGTTACACTGTGTTCAATAGAGGGGGAAGCGTAGAAAGGGTTCACTGTGTTCCAGAGAGGGGGAGAGGCGTAGAAATGGTACACTGTGTTCAAGAGAGGAGGCGCAGAAAGGGTACAATATGTTCAAGAGAGAGGAAGAGAAAAATTGTAGAAAGGGAACAGTGTTGTCACTGTGTCCAAAAGAAGGGGAGAGGCGTAGAAAGCGTACACTGTGATCAATAGAAAGGGAGAGGCATAGAAAGGTTACACTGTGTCAAGAGAGGGGGAGAGGCGTAGAAAAGTGTACATTGTGTCCAAGAGGGGAAAGAGACGTTGAAAATGTACACTGTGTTCAAGAGACAGGAAGAGGCGTACAAGGGGTACATTGTGTTCAAGAGAGGAGGAGAGGCGTAGTAAGGGTACACTGTGTTCAAGAGAGGGGGAGAGGAGGCGTAAGAAGGGTACACTGTGTTAAATGCAGGAGGAGAAGCATAGAAAATGTACACTGTTTTCAGGAAAGGAAAAGAGGCATAGAAAGGTACACTGTGTTCCAAAGAGGGGAGAGGAGTAGTAATTGTACACTATGTTCAAGAGAGAGGGAGAGAATTTTTGTAGAAAGGGAACACTATGCTTAAGAGAGGAAGAGAGTCGTAGAAAGGTTAAACTGTGTTCAAGTTAGGTAGAGAGGCGTAGAAAGAGTGCACTATGGTCAAGAAAGGGTGAGAGGCGTTGAAAGGAGACACTGTTCAAGAGAGGAAGAGATGCTTTGAAAGGGTTCACTGTGTTCAAGAGAGGGAGGGATGCGTAGAAAGGATAAAGAGGGGAAAGGGGCGTAGAAAATGTACACTGTGTTCAAAAGAGAGGAAGAGGCGTACAAGGGGTACACTGTGTTCAAGAGAGGAGGAGAGGCGTAGGAAGGGTACACTGTGTTCAAGAGAGGAGAAGAGGCGTAGAAAGTGTACACTGTATTCAAGAGAGGGGAGAGCGTAGAAAGGGTAGACTGTGTTCAAAGAAGAGGGGAGATGCGTAGAAAGGGTACGCTGTGTTCAATAGATGGGGAGAGGCGAAGACAGGATACACTCTGTTTAAGAGAGGAAGAGAGACGTAGAAAGGGTTGTCTGTGTTCAAGAGAGGAATAAAGGCATAGAAAGGGTACACTGTGTTCAAGAGAGGAAGAGATGCGTAGAAAGGGTTCACCGTGTTTTCGAAAGGGGGAGATGCGAAGAAAGGGGACACTGTTCAAGAGAGGAAGAGAGGCTTAGAGAGGGATCACTGTGTTCAAGAGAGGGGGAGATGCGTAGAAAGGATACATTGTGTTCAAGAAGGGGAGAGGCATAGAAAGGGTACATTGTGTTCAAAAGAGGGGAGAGGAGTAGAAAGTGTATACTGTATTCAAGAGAGGGGAGAGCGTAGAAAGGGTATACTGTGTTCAAGAGAGAGGAGAGATGCGTAGAAAGGGTACACTGTGTTCAATAGATTGGGAGAGGCGAAGACAGGTTACAATTTGTTCAAGAGAGGAAGAGAGACGTAGAAAGGGTACACTGTGTTCAAGAGAGGGGGAGATGCGTAGAAAGGGGACACTGTTCAAGAGAGGAAGAAATGCGTAGAAAGGGTTCACTGTGTTCAAGAGAGGGGGAGATGCGAAGAAAGGATACATTGTGTTCAAGAAGGGGAGAGGCATAGAAAGGGTACATTGTGTTCAATAGAGGGGAGAGGTGTAGAAAGTGTACACTGTGCTCAAGAGAGAAAGAAAGGCGTAGAAAGGGTTCACTGTATTCAATCGAAAGAGAGAGACAGATCGGGTTGGAGAAAGTGACAACCACAGAGAGAGACAGACAGAGAGAGACAGAGAGAGAGAGATGTTGTAGAGTAGATACATTGTGTTCAATAGAGAGAGAGAGAGAGTGAGAGAGAGAGAGAGAGAGGGAGAGAGAGAGCGGACAGAGACACAGAAAGATGATGCAGAGAGAATACACTGTGTTCAAAGGAAAGAGGCAGGGAAGAAAGAAAGAAAGAGACAGATAAATATATGTGCTCTAGAGTAAATACGTTGTATGCAATGGAAAGACAGATAGGGTATAGAGAGTGAGTGTTGTAGTGAGTGTACACTGTTTTCGAGAGAGAGAGAAAAACAGACAGAGAGAGAGAGCGTGCGAGAGAGCAATAGTATATACGACATATTGTGCTCACTACGGTGCAACTTCCCTACAGCAATAACTTCCGGCAAATGTGAACTTTTTACTAAGGTGTTGAAAAGTTGCAGTAACTGAAAACACTTTCCAAGGGAGGATGCTTTGTATATACATGTAGTTACCATGTTGTTTTTTTTAATTTTTCACAATGTACATCATATATTCAATGTACACATACACCACATATACATTATGTATTCCGGCTTGCGGTAGGTTGGTGGTTCTACCCGGGTGCACTCTCTGCCTGAAATAGGGTAAAGAGTTTCCCGGGGTCTTCTTCCACCTGAATGAGCTGGACGTCGCGATATGACTGAAATACTGTTAAAGCGACGTTAAATTCCTAATAAACAACTAAACAAAAAACAAACATTATGTATTCAATGTACATGTACATACACATGCATATAATCATAAATTCAATTTTACATATACATTAAAATACATTATGCAATTTATAAGCTTATTATAACTTACTTGCCATGGTCGTTCACCGCTGAAAATAAAAAAAAAACAAGATTGAAGTAAATTGAATATCTAGCTAAAAATAATACCACTTGCTAATTTGCGTTAACGATAACTATATTATAGGCTATTGGACGAATACTGGTTTATATTTTGGTTTGGTCGAATCGTTTTGGCGGCCGATGACGAGCTTGTCGAGTCATCTCCGCCAAAACAATGAGACCGAAACCAAAATATAAACCAGTTTTCGTCCAATAACCTTTTTATTTTATACTTTCATATTCGACATCTACTGTTTAAAATGAATTAGACACTAGTACTCAAAACATCAATGGTGAAAACTTGATAAAACGTAAATATTCACCTAAATTTACGAATGAATCTCCACGTACAGAAGACGAGTAAGAATTCACTTAATTTGAAAACAAGCTTCGCCCACTCTACATTTACCGGAGAAAATGGCGGACTAGTAGGTCTGATGGACAAGTTTAGCGATATATCGATACGAATTTTACTTTTTAACAAAACGAACATTATTTTAATCATCATGCAAAGACCCTGTTATTTCCAACGTTTACCGTAGGATTTTCATAAAAGAACAACACCTATATTCAGCAAGAATTGTGGCCGTATTGCATGATGTTGGATAGAGAGAGAAAACAATGAATGAAGGATGAATAGACAGAGGAACGCGGACAACAACAAAGACTCAAGGTTTGATTTATGAAATCATGTATTTTTATAGTGTTCTGAATATTAAATTAGTTTGTTTAACCCTTTAAAACAACAAATGACATATTATGCACTCCATTCTTCTTCAACCACATTTGTCAACATGCCTTTTAGTCCTTAACAAAACACTGCTCTGCAACAAAAGTACATGTCAGCTGTTGTCTAAATCAAACGGCAGAAATAGCTCAAATATTTCTTGAGCGGAAAGCTCATCGAATTGATTGCTACCCATTTGAAAGGCTATTATCGCCGAAAGAATTGCCAAATGTAACGTCTGTTTATGAAAAATGTGTAAACAAAAATAGTTCGGGGGGAACGGAGTTAAATTATTTAGTTGAGTTGAGTTGGGTTTTACGGCACCGCAACACTTTATAGGTTATATGGCGCCATTCAGGAAAAAAACTCATTCACATCGAGATAAAAATAAGGGGTATGGATCCAACAACTTAATACCTGCTGGAGAATCAGAGATGCAGAAACTCCAGATTCACATTCAAACCCTGTTAGTCGCCTCTTACGATCATGGCAGGGTTAAGCAGTGGTCCAAATTCTTGTGCTACATTAGCACACCCCAGGCCCACATGGGGCCGTTAAATTACATTTTTCACGTGAAAGCGTTCGGCAACAATATGAGTCCTTGACTCCGTACAATACGGTGTTATATTGTCGTGGAATGCCTCTGTGACAACAATACTTTTAAAAATGTAGAATATGAAAGTATATGATAATGAAACTTATCTTAAACTTTTCATCACAATGTTACAGTTTAATTTAATGCGTTAAGCATACGTTGGGACTAGAATCATCTTAAGATGCCTTAAGTTTAAGAGAATATCATATATTTCGTTTAGCTAAATAAATGATTTTCCTTAACTGTAAGTGGTATTCCAGTAGCAATTTAAGATTTTCTAAGATAAAACAATCTTGAATTTAAGAAAATAACTTAAGAAATATCCTAGTTTTACAGTAAAAGTTACCTGGATTTAAAGATATTTTTGACTCATAGTTTGTTTTATCTTTGTTTGCTTGTTTGTTTGGAATTTGACGTGGCTTTAACAATATTTTCAGTCATATCGCAACGTCCAGCTCATTACAGATAGAGGAAGACCGCGGGGACCTCTGTACACTATTTCAGGCACAGAGCGCACCCAGATAGAATCACCGACCTACCGCAATCCAGTTGGAAGGCTTCCTCACTTGAAAAATCCGAAGTGCCCAGACCGGGATTCGAACCCACAGCGGTGAGGGGCTAAGAGATTGCAAGTCAATGACTATAACCATTGGCCACGGAGGTCCCCTTGTTTTATGTTAATATGCTACTGGAATACTGCCCCTGGTGCACATTCTAAATATGAACGTTATTAGGCGTGTTATGCTCAATTTGAATTTCAGTCACTGTCAAGTGATTCGTCATATGTCTCTCAGTTTTACCTACAGCATACGCATGATAAATCAATATTTAAAAATCATTGTCACTTTCGTCCATGGAGTATAGGCTGAACATATGAATTCATGACTCTGGCATCGCAAGAGATAACGCAATTTGGGATGCAGCGGTGATCAATGTGAATATAATGTCAGCTTTGCCCTCAGTAGGGTGCGGGTTCGAGCTTAGACCTTTATAAGATAACAAGAATATTTTTGTTTTTATGAAAAAAAAACTCAAAAGAGTTCCTACAAGTCAAATGCATTTAAAATGATAAAGATAATGCAACTAAACAAAACTTAAATAACAATGATTTTGATTTTTATACATACAAGATACGTGTAAGGATGGATTCCTTTTTGAGTTTTTGTATTTAAATAGCTTCAAAATAAAATAAGTAACGGTTTCGTTCACCAAAATCTAAAGTAACAAAACAGCTCAAGGACATCAGAAACTGTTCGCTCATTATTGTTTCAGCGAGTTTCGCCTTATGAAGATTTGCTAAATATTACTTACAATTGCGCAGGGACAAGTAGCTGTGTCTGATGGTTTCCTCTTTAGGTAGAACTGGAGCCTGTTTAGGGATAGTCATGCGATCTCTCTGAACCACATTTGGCCTGCAATATCATACTACAAAGTGTGTTACACGCCTTATCGCAGACTGTTGGGACTTCCATTTTGGAAGCAAACACGTCGAATACACTCTGCATATACGAGTGAAGGCACATAAAAATCACACTTCTTTAGTTTTATCTTTAAATGAAAAGTAAAGTGCTTCTTGTTTCTTGTTTGTTGTTTATATCACAGCATGTGTTATACTACATAATAGAAATAAGAATTTCTGCCATATCTTCTAAATAAAACTTTTTTAACGTGACCTTATCTGCAAAGTCTTATTTATATTCAATTTTTAACACCAAAAAATGTATATTTAAAATTGAAGTTTTCTAATGCTTATCCCGATATCCGTCTTGTATGCAAAATGGCTGCGCATACGCGTTTTATTTGCAATGAAATGGTTAAAATGCCTGTTAATTAACAAACAGAATATCTAAATGATGAGCAAAATGAGGCAAATGTCTTCAAGTCAGCCCTTTGGCCACACGAGCTAGAAATGTTCTCAGCTTATCGCCTCAACAAGCTAGTCTAGTTCTATTCATTTCTATGGCGTACCGTTTGGGTCAAAAGTCTACCAGTATAGGTTTACCTACATATTTATAGGTTTACCTACAAAA
>JAULCC010365657.1:0-11579 GCA_032358795.1 Nuttallia obscurata | reverse complement strand
AATTTCACAGAAATGATCCTTGGGTGGACCTCTACCAAAATTGTTCAAAGAATAATGATATGTAAAAAAACATGGCCACCAGGAGCAGGGCCATTTTTCCTTATATAGCTATAAAGGAAACTTTGACAATCTTCTTTTCAAAAACTGTGTGTCAGATTACAACATAATTTTACAGAAATGATCCTTGGGTGGACCTCTACCAAAATTGTTCAAAGAATAATAATATGTCAAAAAAAATGGCCACCAGGGGCGTGGCCAGTTTTCCTTATATAGCTATATAGGAAACTTTGACAATCTTCTTCTCAAAAATTGCTGATCTAATTTCAACATAATTTTACAGAAATCATCCTTTGGTGGACCTCTACCAAAATTGTTCAAAGAACAATGATATGTCAAAAAACATAGCTGCCAAGGGAGTGGCCAGTTTTCCTAATGTAGCTTTATTGAAAACTTTGACAATCTTTGTCTCTTAAACTACTGGTTCAATTCCAAATTAATTTATCAGAAATGATCCTTGGGTGGACCTCTACAAAAAATGTTCAAAGAATTTGATTCCATGCAGAACTTTTGTTGCCATGGCAACAGACAGGAAAAGCTAAAGACCTTCTTCTCAAAAACTAGTGGCCAGATTTGAAAATTGTTTGATAAAGTGTTCCTTTAGTGACCCACTCCAAAATTTGTTCAAATTATTTGGATCATTTGGAAATGCATGGCCACCAGGGATGGAGCCAGTTTCCTTATATGGAGATACTCAGGTGAGCGATTACAGGTCCATCATGGTCCTCTTGTTTTTATATAAGAGTGTTATAGAAGCTATATTACTGGATGGCAAATAATGTAGACATGGATTTGTTCTCTTGAGAAATATAGCCTTTAATTGGCTACAAAAAGTCACATGATAATTTGAGACCAATGATACTCATGAAACATTGAGCAATTATTTGGTACTGTCTAATCTTGGCCTGCATGAACAACATGCAAATGTGAATTTATGAAACAATGGTGCCTAAAGAGTAATGGTAACAAAATAATTTCCAACACATTGTTATTAGTTAACATACATTTTCAGTTCATTTTGTGGATGTAGAAGACAAAGCATCAGGTATTGTGTAGCTCAGTATCATATCGTTCACCAATAATGTACCAACCTCTCAGACTTTCTCTGTCCTGTACATCTCTTAGAATGATTAGAAACAATTATGTGCCTTTATGTTAAATATATTGAACTCTTTTACCTGACATGAATGCCTGTATGTGGGATTGATCAGGATATTTACTTTTTACTATGAGATCTTTTTCATTATCTATGTCCCATTAGAAATCTGCACATCCTGACCAGACTGCAGGAACCTATGCTGGTCCCTAATATGATAAAGTTGTGTTCATGAAGGAAAGAGTTCATGTATAAAATCCTGTATAATTCTCAGTCATTCTCTAATAACTTCAAAACTGTCTGTATGCATATTTACAAAATGCAACAAACATTTCATTACATAAATATATCTTCAAGCTTAGCTTTTCTGTAGCCTCATTCTGTCAATACTTATAGAACATTAGTCTTGAAATGATATGATATACTGTTTTACTTAGTGATTTTTACTGTTTGTTGATGTTAGTATGCTGAAGTTACCTGACTAAAATTTATTTCTTTTTTTAAAAATAAGTTTGTTTATCAGTTTTCTTCTTTAAAGAAAAATTGAATGGTTTTGAAAATTATTTCTCTTTGTTTTTGTTAATTCTCTACAATGTTCTGTCTTTCTTTGTCTACTCAGAATTATTTGTTCTAGTTATAGATTTATGTTGAATTTAATGGTCTTTTCTATTTTAAAACAGTGATAAAAGGTGCACACTTCTTAGGTAAATGTTTTCTCTGCAAAAATGTCATTCATAACACACAATTTGGATTTTAGACAATAAAATAGAGATGCATTTTCTTAACATGATAAAAGTATGTGCTGGAATAGCAATGATGTTGCTTATTATAGTTCAACAACATAATATGCTGATATATCATGATGCAATTATTTATAGTTCAACATAATAATATGCTGATACATCATGATACAATTATTGATATTTCAACATAATAATATGCTGATATATCATGATGCAATTATTGATATTTCAACATAATAATATGTTGATATATCATGATTTAATTATTTTATAGTTCAACATAATAATGTTCTAATATTGCATGATGAAATTATTTAATGTTCAACATAATAATGTTCTAAAGTAGCATGATGCAATTATTTATAGTTCAACATAATAATGTTCAAGCATGATGCAATTATTTTATAGTTCAACATAATGATGTTCTAATATTGCATGATGCAATTATTTATAGTTCAACATAATAATATTCTAATAAAGCATGATGTAATTATTTAATGTTCAACATAATAATGTTCTAATATTGCATGGTGCAATTATTTATAGTTCAACATAATAATGTTCTGAAATAGCATGATGCAATTATTTATAGTTCAACATAATTATGTTCAAATATAGCATGATGCAATTATTTTATAGTTCAACATAAAAATGATCTAATATTGCATGAGCAATTATTTATAGTTCAACATAATAATATTCTAATATAGCATGATGCAATTATTTATAGTTCAACATAATAATGTTCTAAAATAGCATGATGCAATTATTTATAGTTCAATATAATGATATGTTGATATCTCATGATGCAATTATTTATTGTTTGACATAATAATATGCTGATATATCATGATGCATTTATTTATAGTGAATAATTATAATATTCTTATATTGCATGATGCAATTATTTATAGTTAAACATAATAATGTTCTAATATAGCTTGATGCAATTATTTAAAGTTCAGCATAAGAATATGCTGATATATAATAATGTGAATTATGCAGTTATTTGTAGTTCAACATAGTAATGTTCTAATAAAGCCTGATGCAATTTTTTAAAGTTTAACATAATAATATGCTGATATATCATGATGCAGTTAATTATAGTTTAACATAATGTTCTTATATAGCATGATGCAATTATTTATAGTTCAACATAATAATGTGCTGATATAGCATGATGTCATTAATTTAGTTCAGCATAACACTCAGCTAAAATGTTTTAGCGGTTATTGAATATTTTGCATATGAATATACACGTTTCATCAGTTGATAAACTTTAAATATACATTTCAAACAAAAATATAATTTTTGCTCTATAATTCCAATCTTTATAATCTTTTCACCAAAGGCTGACCATAAAACATAGATTGTATGCAGAGGTCATCCAATCAACTTACTAAAATTGCTTGTATTCTATTTCTCTCCCTTTTAAGGCTAATTGTTTTTTACCCTTTGTAAAAATTAAAAATATCTTTACAGTTATTATTCCTCGAACAAACAAAGTTTGAAGGGGATATACTGGAATCAGCCTATCAGTCAGTCGATTGGGTGGTCTGTCTGCAAAATTTTGTCCAGTGAACTCCTCCTTCTTTACTTTTCAGTCCGGTTCACTTGATACTTGGCATAATTATTCATTAGCAGCAGTTAAAGATACAAATTTCATGTTTGTTCGCACAAGGATTACAGAGTAAATGCCTCTGATTTATACAACTTATTTCTTACTTTTCTAAAGAATGTCATGCATTACTCAAAATTATCTTTCAGATAGAAATACCTGACTGTATTAAACTGAGATTTTAAAATGCTCTCATTATAAGATAGTACAGCTTTTCTTCAAAACCAAATAGTTGCAAACATTTACCATGTCTCTGTAATATTCAGATATCTTTCAGTTAGACTTGCAAACAATACAGATCCAGATTGGATCATATAATTCTACATTACTTGCTACTTTTGATGTTTGCAGAAATAAGTGCATACCACAGATGATAAGACAATTTGTAGACAAAACATGTGTACCCTGTAATTACCTAGAAATGCAAAAATAAACTAATAAACCTGTGATATAGCTGCTTCTAGTAGATTTGAATGAATATAAAATGGTTCTCATAGAAGTAACTACACTACAAGTTAAACTCTCATTAGCTCTAGTGGTCAAAGGCCAGAAGAGCTTATGCCATGGCACGTTATCTGTTGTCAGTGCATGTGTGGGTGTGGGTCCATAAACAGTTGCTTGTTAGCACAATAAAGTTTACAGTTTTAATTGTATCTCAAAATTCCACAGTAGTTTAATGTTTATGAGAGCTCAAAAATCAGCCAGATCTGTCCATGCATGACAAAATTATCTCCCCATTATAGCCTGATAAAGTCTTCAGTTTTCATTGTATCTCAATCAATCTAATACAGTAGTTCAATATCTATTAAAGCTTGTTTCTTTCAAAAACCCTGCATGTCTATAGATTATGGTCTCTGAAATTATCAAAATTGGTAAATTAGAGCTTGCTTGCATGATAAAGTATTCAGTTTAGATAGTGTCTCAAACATACTTATACAGTAGTAAGATATCTATGAGAGCTTGGTTACTTTTGAAAACCAGGAAAATCTACCCTATAGAGCCTCCATTTGTTTTCTGATCTTCATCAAGCTTATTTAGTTGAATGTTAATGACATTTTGGTTCCTTGCAAAAACCAGTAATATGAATCAATGCATGATTGAATTATTGCCTTTTGAATAGGAAAAATTGGTATAGTATGAGCTTGTGAACACAATTCCACCTACATATATTACCAGATGTTTACCAAACTCATACACTAGTTGAATATCTATGAAATATTTGTTCCTTTTGAAAACCAGCATGATCTGCTCATTCAAGACTGGATTATGGCCCTTTAAAAAATAGGAAACATTCTTATAATTGAGCTTTTGAACAGTATCTACTTGATGAACTGCAATGACACCTTAAGCAAGGCTTTCCAACCATCACAGTCATCCTGTTGAGATAACTATATATTTTATATAATGCAAATTATGACTCTTTTTGTTTCAACTTTGATATTTTGGTTATGGCTTTGTTGGGTTACATTAAAGTTAATATCTCAGAAACTTCTTAATGTTTTGCAATTTATGACAGAAAGTGTCCAAATATGGTAAGTCAGTAGAGCACAGGCCCTCATGGGCCTCTTGTATTAAAATGAAATGCCTGCTGTTTTATATGTATGTAAATGCTTAAAGTATATTTTAGGAATGTAGAATGGTGCTCAAAAGTACTCAGATTTCATAGATATGAAAAGGATCACATGCATTTATTCACATTTTGTAAAAAGTATATAGATAATGTACTAATTCACTGTCATATTTTAAAATAAATATTCAAGTAGTTAACAGATACTTCTGATTGTTTCTTCCTTTTGTCACTGTATTATCTCTGTATGTTTCTGTTATATATGTGTCCTGCCTAAGACATAAAATACTGTTTGATTATTGAAATTAAATATCTATCTATCATGTTGATAAAACAGAACTTATTGAGGAGTCCACATAATTAAACAATCACAGTTTCTCTTTCAGAAACTTGTACTAAGAATAATAGTTAAATTTGATTTTCATATATGTAATTTCTGTTATTTCATTGTGTAATGTACTTTCACCAAAAGAAGTAAAAAATTTGAATAAAAACATTAAAGATATATCATCAATTAATTGCTATTAAAGAAATTTTTTTTTTCTGTCTATTATAGAATAAATCCCTTTGTATGTGTGTTTAGTACATACTTTCAGCTAAGAAATAGTGAAGTCAAGTTTATATTTGATACAGTGTTTTTCATCTCTTGATAGTTCACTTTGAGGCTGACACTGAAGGCCATACAATTGCTCATGTGAAAGATGATGAAAAAGAGGAGGAGGACCTGATAGTGGGCAGTAAAACTACAGAGGAGAGTATGAATGAGATTGTTGATGCCCAGAAACGTCAGCTGGACCAATGGTGCTTTGCTGAACATTTCGAGAAGAAAGTGCTTATTCAGGTGAGCCTTGATATGAATTGTGAAATCTTGATAACAGTTCAATTTATGTGAGATTCAGGGCTTTTTCTTGGTCTTCCATGGGGTCAAATATACCCCTTATTCCAATATATGATCTTGTTTTCAATTCTAGCCATTAAAAACCCCAACCCATTGCACAAAATAATGATTGCTTTGAAGAAGGCAATTCTGACCATAACAACCATGTAACTAAGCTCGTACCCAGAAGTTCTTTTTGAATTGCTCCATTTTTTTAGATTTTAAGGAATTTTGCCATGCTTTTTTACCCTTCTATGCTTGAAAAAGGTAGGCTAAGATTTGCAAAGTGTAATTCTGTGTAAACCTTTTCTAATGATATCAGTGTGTGTAAAACTTGCACTGTCAGTCAACAGACAGGTCATCATAACTATGGAAAGGCCTACAATAAAGACTGAGCAAATAAAGGTTTAAGATTAATCTTTATTCTATCACTTTATGTACTCACTCATTAGTCTACCCTAGACTTAAATCAAGCTTAAGCTTTAACCTAGTTTTTGATTTGAGAATATTATATTGAGTATTTAATCTTTCTATGATATATTATAGTACAACAGACAGGTATACTTTAGAGTGGATTTTAGGGAGGAAAAAATTGATCTATGAGCAAGTATATATAAAAGACCCATGTTCTCACTTCTGTACGCAGGTGTTGCAGGATGCCATGTACAAGCTGCCATTCGTGGACACATACTATCACAAGCGTGACCATTCCCTCATGGTGGTCCTCCACAACCCCCACAATCCAGAGTTCCAGAACCATGAAGATTGGCATACAGAGCTTCACTCCAACATTGGATTCAGGTCAGTTTTCACAAGATATGAAGTTTTATAAAGTTTGAAGTTTAGGTGTTGACACTTCCTGTCTTCAAATCCCTGAGTGAAAGTGGCAATCCCAACAACAAAGTGATTTTGGAACATTTAGTTGTCAGGTTCTTATTTCAATCATTGCAACAGTTTGAACATGTAGTTGTCAGTTACCTATTTCAAACATTGCAACATTTGTAACATGTAGTTGTCAGTTTCTTATTTCCATCATTGCAACAGTTGGAACATGCAACTTTAGGGAACTTATTTCAATCATTGCAACAGTTGGAATATTTAGTTGTCAGGTACTTGTAGTTGTCTGTCATTTATTTCCATCAATGCAGCAGTTGGAACATGTAGTTGTCAGTTACTTATTACCATCATTGCAACAGTTGGAACATGAAGTTTTCAGGTACTAATTTCTATCATTGCAATAGTTGGAACATTTAGTTGTCAGTTATTTATTTCCATCATTGCAGCAGTTGGAACATGTAGTTGCCAGTTACTTATTTCCATCATTGCAACAGTTGGAATATGTAGTTGTTAGGTACTTATTTTTATCATTGCAACAGTTTGAACATGTAGTTGTCAGTTATTTATTTCCATCATTGCAACAGTTTAAACATGTAGGTGTCAGTTATTTATTTCCGTAATTGCAGCAGTTGGAACATTTAGTTGTCAGTTACTTATTTCCATCATTGCAACAGTTGAAACATGTTGTTGTCAGTTATTTATTTCTATCATTGCAACAGATGTAACATGTAGCTGTCATTTATTATTTCCATCATTGCACTTATTTCCATCATTGCAACAGTTGGAATTTGTAGTTGTCAGGTACTTATTTTTATCATTGCAACAGATGTTACATGTAGTTGTCAGTTATTTATTTCCATCATTGCAGCAGTTGAAACATTTAGTTGTCAGTTATTTATTTCCATCATTGCAGCAGTTGAAACATTTAGTTGTCAGTTATTTATTTCCATCATTGCAACAGTTTGAACATTTAGTTGTCAGTTATTTATTTCCATCATTGCAACAGTTGGAACATAGAGTTGTCAGTTATTTATTTCTATCATTGCAACAGATGTAACATGTTGTTGTCAAATATTTATTTCTATCATTGCAACAGATGTAACATGTTGTTTTCAGTTATTTATTTCCATCAATGCAACAGTAGGAACATGTAGTTTTAGGGAACTTATTTCAATCATTGCAACAGTTGGAACATTTAGTTGTCAGGTACTTATTTCCATTATTGCAACAGTTGGAACATGTAGTTGTCAGTTATTAATAACCATCAATGCAACAGTTGGAACATGTAGTTGTCAGTTATTTATTTTGATCATTGCAACTGTTGAACATGTAGCTATCAGTTATTTATTTCCATCATTGCAGCAGTTGGAACATCTAGTGGTCAGTTATTAATTTCCATCATTGCAACAGTTGGAACATATAGTGGTCAGTTATTAATTTCTATCATTGCAACGGATGTAACATGTTGTTGTCAGTGATTTATTTCTATCATTGCAACAGATGTTACATGTGGTAGTCAGTTATTTATTTCTATCATTGCAACAGTTGTTACATGAAGTTGTCAGTTATTAATAACCATCATTGCAACAGTTGCAACATATAGTTGTCAGTTGTTTATGTTGATCATTGCAACTGTTTGAACATGAAGTTGTCAGTTACTTATTTCTATCATTGCAAACATGTTGTTGTCAGTTACTTATTTCCATCATTTTAGCAGTTGGAACATGTAGTTGTCAGCTTTTTGGTTCCATCAATGCAACAGTTTGAACATGTTGTTGTCATTTTTTTTTCCATAACTGCAACATTTGTAACATGTAGTTGTCAGTTCTTTTTTTCCATCATTGCAACAGTTAGATTTTTTGGTTGTCGTTTATTTTTTTTTTTCATTGCAACAGTTGGAAAATGTTAACTTATTTCTATCATTGCAACAGTTGGAACATGTTGTTGTGAGTTACCTATTTCTATCATTGCAACAGTTGGAACATGAAGTTGTCTGTTACTTATTTCCATCATTGCTACAGTTGTCACATGTAGTTGTCAGTTACTTATTTCCATCATTGCAACATTTGTAACATGTAGTTGTCAGTAACTTATTTCTATCATTGTAACAGTTGGAATATGTAGTTGTGAGTTAGTTATTTCTATCATTGCAACTGTGAGAACATGTAGTTGTCAGTTACTTTTTTCCATCACTGCAACATTTTGAACATGTTGTTGTCAGTAACTTATTTCTATCATTTCAGCAGTTGGAACATGTACTTGTCAGTTACTTATTTCAATCATTGCAACAGTTGTAACATGTAGTTGTTAGCTGTTTATTTCTTTCATTGAAATAGTTGGAACATGAAGTAGTCAGTTACTTTTTTCTATCATTACAACAGTTGGAATATGTGATTGTCAGTTTCTTATTTCTATCATTGCAATATTTGTAACATGTAGTTGTCAGTAACTTATTTCTATCATTACAACAGCTGGAACATGCAGTTGTCAGGTACATATTTCTATCATTGCAACAGTTGGAACATGAAGTTGTCAGTTACTAATTTCTGTCATTTCAACAGTTGGAACATGTAGTTGTCAGTTATTTTTTTCCATCATTGCAGCAGTTGGAACATATAGTTGTCAGTTACTTATTTCAATCATTGCAACAGTTGGAACATGTAGTTGTCAGTTACTTATTTCTATCATTGCAACAGTAGGAACATGTAGTTGTCAGTTACATATTTCCATCATTGCAACAGTTGAAACATGTAGTTGTCAGTAACTTATTTCTATCATTGCAACAGATGGAAAATGTACTTGTCAGTTACTAATTTCTATCATTGCAACAGTTGTAACATGTAGTTGTCAGTTACTTATTTCTATCATTGCAACAGTTTGAACATGTAATTGTCAGTTACTTATTTCTATCATAGCAAAATTTGTAACATATAGTTGTCAGTTACTTATTTCTATCAATGCAACAGTTGGAACATGTAGTTGTCAGGTACTTATTTCCATCATTTCAACAGTAGGAACATGTAGTTTTCGGGAACTTATTTCCATTATTGCAACAGTTGGAACATGCAGTTGTCAGGTATTTATTTCAATCATTGCAACAGTTGGAACATGTAGTTGTCAGTTACTTATTTCTATCATTGCAACAGTTTGAACATATAGTTGTCAGTTACTTATTTCTATCATTTCAATTGTTGGAAAATGTTGTTGTCAGGTACTTATTTCCATCATTGCAACAGTTTGAACATGTAGTTGTCAGTTACTTATTTCCATCATTGGAACAGTTGGAACATGTAGTTGTCAGTTACTAATTTCTATCATTGCAACATTTGTAACATGTAGTTGTCAGTTACTTATTTCTATCATTGCAACATTTGGAACATGTAGTTGTCAGTTACTAATTTCCATCATTGCAACATTTGTAACATGTAGTTTTCAGTTACTTTTTTCCATCATTGCAACAGTTTGAACAGGTAGTTTTCAGTTACTTATAGAGATGCTAGTCAGTCTGGTAAATCATAAGGGCTTTTGTTAGCTGATGGAATTGGTACATCTACTGGTATTAAAAGTCTCAAAATATAGATAAACTAGTCAAGTAACAGGTATTTAGGAAACACAAAGACGCTAACATTTAAATGAATTTGAATAACAGCTGTGTAAGAATTTATTTAAACCTTTTTGCTTTTTAACTGGTATATGAAACACATTTTAACTATTCATTGTATATAAAATTCAAAAGGATTTCATATAATATCTTTGACAAGATGAGACTTTTAATTCTCATTTTTCATATTAGATCAATTTACACGTTTGAACTGAAAGTTACTGGAAAACTGTCTGCAAAAGATTATAATATCACCATAAAGGGACATTGCCATGTCATTATTCATGAAATTATGGTTGCGCTTGTACATGCCAGTTACTTATAAAATAAAATAATGCCAGTGACTTAAAAAATAATATATACACCACATTTATATTGCTCTTTTTGATGGGTTCAACCTATGGTTGAACTCTCTTAGTCGTCGTCGTCTTTTCAAGCTTTTGACCGCTATAGGAAAAGTAGGTCTCAACACAACCATTTCTTGTTGTTTACAAGTCAGACTTTTCAAGATAAATGTCATCTATTGAATAAATAACAGTTAACACACCACATGCTGTTTTAAATCATGCCATAGAGTCTATTTATGCATAAACAAAAGTTTAAAGGCGAATGAATATTTTTTCGTAAACTTTGGTACTGGCTAATTCACGGTACTAGCATGGTCGGTGATTATACCGACTTAATTCCGGCGCTCAATATATTTGACTTTCAAGCAATGTATTTATTAAGTAGTGTCATTGAACAAACTTTAAAAATGAAGTAGTAATATTAGTATAGCGTTCATATAGTCAGTGGAAAACTCAGCAATATGTGTGTACTGCTGAGTCCAGTGCAGAGCATTCAAAAGCTCTGGTCTATATTTTATACATACACGTTGAACACCGCTGTCATGGGCTAATTCGCGGTATGGCCGATGATACAGACAACTGATTTTGCGGCGCTCGATATATATATATAATACGGCGCTTGATATATATTTAGCTGAAATTATCTGATTTGTATGTTTGCCATTCACTGTCCTAGAATTAGTTTTGTTATTTGTTTTTAACCTTAACCCATTTTTTACAAAAGTATAATGGTTTCATTTAATCTTTATAATAAAAACACCTTCTTTCCTTCACTATCCCAGCATCACAGGTTGAACCCATCATCAGTACTATCAGTACTTTGATTTTATATTTGG
>JAULCC010365436.1:0-11580 GCA_032358795.1 Nuttallia obscurata | reverse complement strand
GAAATGTTTGACTTACTTTGATTACAATGTGCATTGAGTTCTGGATCCCACTGACCGTTCGAACAAGTGTATGCTGAATTTCCGACCAACGTATATCCAGCGCTGCAGGAAACCGTTACAGACCCGTCATTTGAATCTTCAATAGCAGTAACCTCACCATTTGTTATATTTATAGTCTCACAATCTAAAAAAGAAATTCCAAATAATAAATAATTTGTTAACATATGTATCTTTAGACCTGCGAATAATCATTGAAAATAATATGCGCGCATACTAATACAATCTTACCAAGCATAATTTACACGTTACAAAATCCACGATAATGTGGTAATAAAGACTTAAAGTTAAAATATTAAATGAAATGTTTAAACTCGTACAAACAATTGAACCAACAATACGCGCATATAATTGCGGGAACAGTAATGTCTAAGGATGGTTTCATCATTACCAGATAATATCTACAAAGTTTTACGCATTCTTTAAATTTCATTTGAATGTTAATCTTCCTGGAATAAATTTTGAAAATTCACACAAATGAAACATTTATGGTTTCGGGGTTTCCAACAATTAAAAGAAAAACACGAAAAAATCCTTTACCGATCTTACTTTTAGTATATTAAAGTTTCAAACAACAACACATCTGTAAACGTACATTAAAACTAAAAACATGTACATGTATCTGTCTAAGGAGAAACAAAATTAACGTGAAAACAAAAGCGTGACCTACTTTCTATACAGATTGCAGTGATTTTTGAGTCCCACTCGCCATTCTGACAAACATATGTTGGCTTTCCGATCAACGTAAAGCCAGTCAAACAAGACACTGTCACGGAAATCTCATCTGAATCATTAAGCACAGTGACCTCACCATTCGGTACGTCTACATCATTACAGTCTGTAAATACAAAATCAAAAATTTATCGCATTTATGATTTGCCTTATGCATATTCATTTCACATCGGTTGATAAAATGGGAATATCTACGTAGATTACTGACAAAGCGTCGCTAGCCCTATTGAAAAGGTGTGAGCATTAAAAGGAAATTATAGGAATACTTCAAGAGGGAGTTTATTTCGATTACCAAACTTCCAAGGGTTCCCTCATTCTTTCTGCTTTTAATGCATCAAACGTATGTAAAAGAGGTAATTTATAGCATTTAAATTATTTTGAAGACAGCAAGTTCGTTTTCTATGGTTTCGGGGTTTCCAAGTTAATAGAAAAACACGAAAAAACCCTTTACCGATCTTACTTTTAGTATATTAAATTTCGAAAACAACAACACATCTGTAAACGTACATCAAAAGTAAAAAACATGTACATGTATTTGTCCTAGTAGAAATAAAATTAACGTCTAAGACAACATCGTGACCTACTTTCTATACAGATTGCAGTGATTTCTGAGTCCCACTCGCCATTCTGACAAACATATGTTGGCTTTCCGATCAACGTAAATCCAGTCAAACAAGACACTGTCACGGAAATATCATCTGATTCGTTAAGCACAGTGACCTCACCATTCGGTACGTTTACATCATTACAGTCTGTAAATACAAAATCAAAAAAATATCGCATTTATGAATTGCCTCGTGTATCTTGATCTAACGTCGTTTGGTAACATGGGAATATATCTAGATTACTGACAAATGATCGCTTGCCTTATTGAAAAGCTGTGAGGATTAAAAGGAAATTATAGGAACACATCAAAAAGGAGTTTATTTCGATAACAATAATCCCAAGGGTTCGCTCAATTT
Organism: Nuttallia obscurata; assembly: GCA_032358795.1. Taxonomy (NCBI): domain Eukaryota; kingdom Metazoa; phylum Mollusca; class Bivalvia; order Cardiida; family Psammobiidae; genus Nuttallia; species Nuttallia obscurata. The sequence goes on along the minus strand of JAULCC010365436.1, from coordinate 9,829 downwards.
GTTGGCTCTAAATGCATCAAACGTATGTTAAAGAGGTAATATATAGCGTTACATGTTTTTGAATACAGCTAGTTCGTTTTCAAAGACATGTTTGACTTACTTTGTTTACAATGTGCATTGACCTTTAGATCCCACTGACCGTTCGAACAAGTGTATGCTGAATTTCCGACCAATGTATATCCAACGCTGCAGGAAACCGTTACAGACCCGTCATTTGAATCTTCAATAGGGGTAACCTCACCATTTGCTATACTTATAGTCTCACAACCTATAAAGACAATTTCAAATCATTAATCTTTGGTACATTGCTAATAATCATTGAAAATAAACGTGTGTGCATACTAATTAAATCTTATTTAGCAAAACCTCCTCTGTTACGAAATCCACGATAATGTAAAAGACGTATAGGAAACATATTGAATGAAATTTTCAAACACATACAAACAATTGAACCAAAATAACGCGCTATAGTTGCAGAAAAAATTGTGCCTAAGGATAGTTGAATCATTTGTAGATAAAATGTACAGAGTTTTAAGAATTTTTTAAATTTCATGTTTATGTTAATCTTCCTGGAATACTGTTTGCAAAATTCACACAAGTGAAACATCTATGGTTTTATGATTTCCAGCGAATAGTGGAAAACAAGAGAAAATTATTTTACCCATCTTCCTTTCAGTATATTAAATTACGAAAACAACAGTACATTTTTAAAATTACATAAAAACTGTAAACATGTACCTGTATCTGTCTTAAGAGGAACAAAATTAACGTCTTAAACAATACCATGACCTACTTTCTATACAGACTGCAGTGATTTCTGAGTCCCACTCGCCATTCTGACAAACATATGTTGGCTTTCCGATTAACGTAAATCCAGTAAAACAAGATACTGTCACGGAAATATCATCTGATTCGGTTAGCACAGTGACCTCACCATTCTTTACGTTTACATCATTACAGTCTGTAAAAACAATTTCAAATATATAGCATTAATGAATCGCCTAATGCATCCTTTTCTTACATCGGTTGATAAACATGGGAATATATCTAGATTAAAGACGAAGCGTCGCTGGCCCAATTGAACAGCAGTGAGTATTGAAAGGAACTTTACTTATAGGAACACATCAAAAAGGAGTTTATTTCGATAACCTAAATCCCAAAGGTTTGCTCATTCTGATTGCTCTAAATGCATCAAACGTATGTTGAAGAGGTTATTAATAGCGTTTATATGTTTTTGAATACAACTAGTTCGTTTTCAAAGAAATGTTTGAGTTACTTTGTTCACAACGTGCATTGACTTCTGGATCCCACTGACCGTTTGAACAAGTGTATGCTGAATTTCCGACCAACGTATATCCAACGTTACAGGAAACCGTTACAGACGCGTTATATGAATCTTCTATTTCAGTAACCTCACCATTTATTACATTTATAGTCTCACATTCTTAAAAGACAATTCCAAACCATAATTAATTTGTTAACATATGTTTTTTTGGAACACTGCTAATAATCATTGCAAATAAACGTGGTTGCATACTAATCAAATCTTACCAAGCATAATTTCAACTGTTTCAATATCCGAGATAATGTTAAAGACTAATAGGTAAAATTTTAAATGAAGTGTTTAAACTCATACAAACAATTGAACCAACAATACGCGCATATAGTTGCGGAAACAGTTATGCCTAAGGATGGTTTTATCATTCCTAATTGAAAAAATACAAAGCATTTTTTAAATTACATTTCAATGTAAATCTTACTTGAATACTGCTCGTATAATTGACACAAGTAAAACATCTATTTTTTCGAGATTTCCAGCAAATATAAGAAAAACACGAAAAAATCCTTTGCAGATCTTACTTATAGAATATAAAATTTCGAAAACGGCAGCACATCTTTAAAAGTACATTTAAAGTAAAAACATGTACATGTAACTATCTTAAGAGACAAAAAATACACGTCTAAAACAATAGCATGACCTACTTTTTATACAGATAGCAGTGATGTCCGAGTCCCACACGCCATTCTTGCAAACATATGTTGGCTTTCCGATCAACGTAAATCCAGTCAAACAAGACACTGTCACGGAAATATCATCTGATTCCTTTAGCACAGTGACCTCACCATTCGGTACGTTTACATCATTACAGTCTGTAAATACAATTTCAAACTATATCGCATTACTGAATCGCATTATGCATCTTGATCTAAAATCGGTTGATAAACATGGGAATATATCTCGATTAATGACAAAGCGTCGCTTGCCCTATCGAAAAACTGTGAGTATTGAATGGAAATTTTAGGAACCTATCAAAAAGGAGTTTATTTCGATAACCAAACTCCCAAGGGTTCGCCCATTCTTTCTGCTCTAAATGCATCAAAAGTATGTTGAAAAGGTAATGAATAGCATTTATATTGTTTTAAATACAACCAGTTCGTCTTCAAAGAAATGTTTGACTTACTTTGATTACAATGTGCATTGACTTCTGGATCCCACTGACCGTTTGAACAAGTGTATGCTGAATTTCCGACCAACGTATATCCAACTTTGCAGGAAACTGTTATAGACCCGTCATTTGAATCTTCAATAGGGGTAACCTCACCATTCGTTATATTTATAGTCTCACAATCTAAAAAGACAATCCCACACCATTAATAATTTATTGACAAATGTATATTTGCAACATTGCTGGTAATCATTGAAAATAAACATGTGAGCATACTAATCAAATCGTACTTAGCATAATTTCTACATCCACGATACTGTTAAAGATAAATAGGTAAAATATTAAATGAAATGTATAAACTCGTATAAACAATTGAACCAACAAAACGCGCATATAATTGCGGAAACAGTTATGCCTAAATATGGTTTTATCATTTCAATTGAAAATATACAAAGTGGTAAGCATTCTTTAAATTTCATGTTAATGGAAATCTTTCTTATATACTGCTCGCAAAATTCACACAAGTGATACATCTATAGTTTCGTGATTTCGGACAAATAATATATATTTATATTTATAGTCTCACAATCAAAAAAGACAACTCCAAAGCATAAATAAGTTTTAACATATGTATTTTTGGAGCATTGCTTATACAATTTCAAAATATATCGCATTAAATATCTTTTTTGATGTATCTTGATCTAACATCGGTTGATAAACATTGGAATTTATTTGTGTTACTTACAAAGAGCCCCTTGCCATATTGTAAAGCTGACAGTCATTAAAGTTGCTTATAGGAACACATCAACATTGAATTTACTACGATAACAAAAATCCAGTAGGGTTCACTCAATCTGTTGGCTCGCAATGCACCAAACATATTATGAAGAGATAAAATATATAAACTTACGTGTTTGTAATGCAAAATTGTTCGTTTAGTTTTACATGTTTGACTTACTTTCTTTACACTGTGCATTGACATCCTGATCCCACTGGCCGTTCATACAAGTGTATTTAGACTTTCCGACTAACGTATACCCAGCACTGCAGGACACCGTTACAGAACCGCTATTTGAATCTTCTAGAGCCGTTACCTCGCCGTTTAGAATATTTATAGGTTCACATTCTAAAATTATAATTCCAAACCAAACAAAATAATTTGTTAACATATGTTTCTCAAGAGTTTTGCTAATATTTATTGCTAACAAAAGCGAATGCATACTTTTTTAATCTCACGAAAAGTTCTTTCCACTGTTACAAAAATCACGATAATGTGAAAATACAAAAAAGGTTAACAGCTTCATCCCCTTTTATTTTTTATCAAAATATATTGAGATTAAATGGTGAAAAATATACCAGAAAAAAGCGTACATGCTCAAGTTTTTATTACGCTTACAATTTACGCACTAAAATCTGAAACGTCACAACGTATTGACGTCATGCTAAAACTGATTTTTTAAGATGGCGCGTCTGACGGCGAATCAGCGTATTTTAATCGAGTAAAGATTTTACGAAATTAAAAGTGTTACCGATGTACAAAGAAAGTTTAAATATGCACATAAAGTCATGAATGTGATTAGACTGAACATCTACAAGATCGTAAGAAAGTTTAAAGAAACTGAGTCGGCAAAGTTAGTAGAAATGACGAAAATGTTAGTGCGCTACAAGAAATACTTCAAGAAAGTCCTGAAAAATTCATAATGCGCACATCATCAAAGACATGTATTTCCAAATCATTTGTGAATAATATAATGAAAAAGAATTTAGTACTGTTCCCATATAAAATACAAAGCATTTCCATAATTAATCAAATGGAAAGACTAACATTTTGTGACTGGAGACGTGCTCGATTCAATGTCCAGAACAGGTTCCGGATATATACTGGGAACGGAGTGATTCGGATATAAATGCACACCTTAAACAGTACTGAAAACATTTTAAAGCTATTAATATATTTTTTATAATTCGTTTTCTTCAATTAACAGTTGAACGATGTCTGTGAATGATAATGTCAGTATTCGTTGGAAAAAAAACAACAACACATGCACATTTAGAGAAATGTGTTTACTGCGCGACCATGATTCAGAGCTCACTATTCCGCGTTTACAACCTTTCCGGTTGGAACAGTAATGACAGGTACAGAACACTGCACATTTCATTTCCATTGCTGTTCCGTACATTCCGGCTGTGCGGAAAAGCGACTCGAATAAGACCCAGGTTTCTGAAGTTGTCAAGAAGTACACCGACGCTCTCAAGATGTTTAATTAAGTTATGAGTCGCATGTCTTATTGTCCGCACATGAACGCAATTAAAACATGAGATTTTGGGCCAGTGAACATCCCCATTGTTTTGCCGAGAAACTGTTACATGGTGAGTTGGTCACAGTATGGTCACATGGCATTTTTGGTAGTGTTACGGTAACTCAAAATGTTACTTGTTTCTGTTGAACAAAAATCCTTCCTTAACTCCGCAAACGCTCTTTTGATATGAATAATGTCCCTAGAAATTACCTGAAATGATGCACTGAGTGACATGGTCCGCCCACAGCCTGAAATTTAGTCCTTGTGATTTCTTTCTCTGGGTCTATCTGATGCCGTTAGTGTGCAAACAAAAGTCAACGTACTCATCTATGCTACTCCGAAACATCATTAAAGCGCGAATGCAAAAAACGGAAGCTTCAAAAGGCAGACATCTTGAAAATGTCTTAAATTACTGAATTGACGACATGGACAAAATATGGGAATTTTAGTATAGTGATATCTTTCTATAAAGTATATGAGTGTTGATCTTAAAACTGATACATGATAAAACTTATATCTATTGTCTATACATGTGCAAAGTTTCGTTGTTTTAGTAGAACGTAAGGATATAATAAATAGATATTAAAACTGATAATTTTCTTTTTGGGCTCTGTAATATGAAATAATCACAAACGAATCAACTCATAACACATAAATTACGGAAACAGCAATGTGTTTGCATTGTTTTGTTCATATTTCAGATAAAAATATCCTAAGCATTCGTTGATGCTATCAACATGTAAAAAACCTATCAGACTAAAGATCGCAGATTTCAAACGGGATAACAAATATAATTCCTTCTTTAAGTACATAACATTTCGAAAACGTTAAACAATCTACATACATAGTTTAAGCCTGAAAACATGTACACATGTCTAAAAGACGAAATAGTTACGATTTCAAACATAAAGTCGACATACTTTCTATGTAGCTTGCAGTGATGTTTGAGTCCCACTCGCCATTTTGACAAATGTATGCTGGCTTTCCGATCAACGTAAATCCATTAAAGCAGGACACCGTCACAGAATCTAATGAAATTATCACAAACGAATCAACTATACAGCAAGCATTTGCGGAAACAGCAATGCCTATGTATTGTGATATCATGTCCCTGACAAAATCCATCCTATGCATTGTTAACATGACAGATAAACGAAAAACCTATCCGACTATATCTCGAAAACTTCACACAAATGGTTTCACGTTTTCAACAATTTATCCGAAAAAGAATGACAAAAAGCAATACCGATTTGGCATAAGGACATACATTTACGAAAACATCAAACAATCTTCATACACACCTTTAGCCTGAAACATCATAATTTTATGTTTCAGCCTAAATAGACAAAACAATTACGTTCTGAAATATAATTGTGACCTACTTTCTATACAGTTTGCAGTGATGTTTGAGTCCCACTCGCCATTCTGGCAAATGTATGTTGGTTTTCCGATCAACGTAAATCCAGTTAAGCAGGATACCGTCACAGAATCCTCAACCGATTCGTAAAGCGCCGTGACTTCACCATTCTCTACGTTTATAGCATTACAGTCTGTAAAGTATTTTAAAATATATCGCATTAGATGCGTTAATTAAAGAAGATCCTTAAATATTTAAATAATTTTAAAATGCGTTTATATAAAAAAAACAAAAAACAAACATTTTTTTTGATAAGATTTACAACATCACTTGCATATAAAAGCTGGAAAAGCAGTACTTATTTGTTGTGTTATAATGAGCCAGACAAACAGTTATCATACGAATTTCTCCTTTGGATTTCGTACGTTGTTTACCCTGAAACAGGATTAACTGACTTGATTCTTTAAAGGTAGGTTTGATGGTTAGAAAGCCATATATGATTAATTTCAATGGACATATGGTATGATCTGCTCATGTAACTTTACGTTGATAGCTTTATCTGTAAATTTATTTCTAAATATCAAAACAAGCTATCATGCTATACATTAAGTAGGATTGTTCTTTCTTTTGGCTCGTTTTCCATCCAACGTATGTTGAAGAGTTAAAAGATAATATTTTCATGGCTTGAAATACAATTGTTTCGGTTACTAAGATATTTCTGTCCTACCTTGTTTACATTGTGCATTGACATCTGGGTTCCATTTGCCTTTCTTACAAATGTATGTTGAATTTCCGACTAATGTATACCCAGCGTTGCAGGAAACCGTTACAGACCCGTCATTTGAATCTTCTACAGCAGTAACATCCCCATTGGTTATTTGTATGGCCTCACAATCTAAACAGACAATTCAAAACTATGCAACCTTTTTTACATATTTTTCGTTAGAGCATTGCTTATAATTTGTTTAAAAGGGAATTCACACTTATTGGATGAAACGAAACATTCTTCGCAGTGTAACAAAAAGGATGATAATAATATAAAGTCTTTTAGGTACAATATCTAATGAAATCCTTTAAAATTATCACAAATGAATCATCAATACACGCGTATAGCTTCAAAAACAGCAATGCGTATGCATTGTTTTATCATATACAAGAAATATCATATCCAGAACATTTGTAAATGTGCAGGTTAATGAAAAAACTATCCAACGTTTGCTCAAAGACAAAAGAAACGCACATTGTTTCACGTTTTTCAACAAATAATACGCAAAAAATGACAATGACAATTTTCATCCATAAGTACATTCATTTATGAAAAAGTTAAACAATCTTCATACATACCTTAATCCTGAAAACATGTACAAGTATCTGTTACAAAAATCAAAATTAGTACTGTTTTACCCTAAACCTGCTGCAAAAATGTCTTGTGCTTAACATGTCTCGCCTGCATGTATTCTAAAATTCATCGTTTGACCAATACTTGGTGAAAAAATTGACCAAGTGTCAAAAGCTTAGATCCGGTTAAGACGCCCTGTTACTCGACATCTCATCTGGATCCAAGGTGTTTGCATATTCTACCACGGTCGCGTTTAGCAAAGTAGGGGTTAACATAAATGTGACCTACTTTTAATACAGTTTGCAGTAATGTTTGAGTCCCACTTGCCATTCTGGCAAATGTATGTTGGTTTTCCGATCAACGTAAACCCAGTTAAGCAGGATACCGTCACAGAATCCTCAACCGATTCGTTAAGCGCCGTGACTTCACCATTCTCTACGCTTATAGCATTACAGTCTGTAAAATGTTTTTAAAATATATATCGCATAAGATGCTTTAAATAAAGAAGAGCCTTAAATATTTAAATAATTTTAAAAGCGTTTATATAAAAAAACTAAACATTTCTTTTCGATCAGATTTACAACATCACTTGCATATAAAAGCTGGAAAAGCAGTACTTATTTGTTGTGTTATAATGAGCCAGACAAACAGTTATCATACGAATTTCTCCTTTGGATTTCGTACGTTGTTTACCCTGAAACAGGATTAACTGACTTGATTCTTTAAAGGTAGGTTTGATGGTTAGAAAGCCATATATGATTAATTTCAATGGACATATGGTATGATCTGCTCATGTAACTTTACGTTGATAGCTTTATCTGTAAATTTATTTCTAAATATCAAAACAAGCTATCATGCTATGCATTAAGTAGGATTTGTTCTATCTTTTGGTTCTTTATCCATCCAACTTATGTTGAAGAATTAATAGATAATATTTGCATGGTTCGAAATACAACTATTTCGGTTACTAAGATATTTCTGACCTACCTTGTTTACATTGTGCATTGACATCTGGGTTCCATTTGCCTTTCTTACAAGTGTATGTTGAATTTCCGACTAATGTATGTCCATTGTTGCAGGAAACCGTTACAGATCCGTCATTTGATTCTTCTATAGCAGTAACCTCCCCATTGGTTAAATTTATAGCATCACAATCTAAAATTAGGATTTCAAACCATACACCCTTTGTTTCTTTAGAGCATTGTTAAAAAGTATTGTCAAACATGTGTATGTACACGTATTTAATCTAAACATTTCACAAAATTTAAACACAGATGGTTTCAGGATTTTTAACAAATAACAACAAAAAAAAACAACAACGAGAAAACCATATCCGATATTGCTTTAAATACATACATGTTCGAAATCGTTACAAAAATTACGATAATGTTAAAGATTTAAAGGTAAAATATCAATTGATACTATTTAAAACCCGCAAATGAATCAACGATTCACGTGTATGTTTTCGGACACAGCAATGCGTATGTATTTTTTTTATCATATGCCAGATAAAAAAACGTTTTCAGCAGATTTGAAATTTATGTTAATGGTATACATCATTCTTCTACTCGCAAAGTTCCCACAAGAGTAATTCACATTGTTTTTGGTTTTCCAACAAATAATAAGAAAAAAACGAGAAAACTATTTGCGATCTTGGTTTGAGTTAATAAAATATCGCAAACGACACAAATAAATCTTCTTACATACCTGTAGCCTGAAAACATGTACATGTATATGTTTAAAAGTACAAACTGGTTACGTTTTATAAGATAAATACAACCTACTTTCTATACAGTTTGCAGTGATGTTTGAGTCCCACTCGCCATTCTTGCAGATGTAGGTTGGTTTTCCAATCAACGTAAATCCAGTAAGGCAGGACACCGTAACAGCAGTCTCTACTGATTCGTTTAGCGCCGTGACCTCGCTATTTTCTACGCTTATAGCACTACAGTCTGGAAAGTCAATATCAAAATTAATCACATTAAGCCCTTCACTACCGGAAGCAATACCGCGCATGCCCTTTTTTAACTTCACAGATTAAACTTTTGCAAAACACTAGGCTGAGTGTCAAACAGTTTAAATCCTGATGAGACGCCGAGTCACTTGTTGTATTATTTGGCAATACTTCGGCAAGTTTATCGTTATGTTTCGTTTCTAAGTATGGCTTTGCAATGCATTCAATTCAAAACGGCCCTACTAGCCTCGGGATAAATTCTCCGATCTTGTTAGCATGATGGTGCATGTTCGAATTCCGGTTACAGACAGATGTTTTTATTTTATTTTATTTTTTCAATTCTTTTGTTTTCTTTCCAATTCATGTACTTGCAATGTGTGTGTTTGAGTGAATATTGTTTCTGTTTTCATAATTTTAAAAAATATTCATTTT
>JAULCC010365324.1:0-14771 GCA_032358795.1 Nuttallia obscurata | reverse complement strand
ACAAGTATCGGAAAGACAATATTCTGAGGCTGGTTATAGGATTCAATATTACATTGGATTCCATTTGTCCATTCAGTCAAGTCCTCTGAGGACCTTGTCTGAAATTTCACTTGTTCAGAATGTTATCAGCAAGATTTACACAAATTGGAAATATAGTTTTTGCTTTTATTCTTGTATTTTCACCTATAAAGTCAAAACATTTTTTTAAAGGTTCACTGAAACTACTATGTATAATAACATATCCTGACTTTGTGATGGTGATCTGTCAGTGTTATACTATAGTAATAAAGCTGTTTCTATATTTAAGGGGTACTGGTTCTATGCCCTGTTAGTGTGTCTTGAGAAACCATTGTCACCAGATGCATGCTCACTGATCCGCCGGCTGGCCAGGGGTTGCTCTCGATTACGAGCATCGATGGTATGTTGTGTTGTTAACAGTGGGTAGTTGGAGTTTTTAAATTCCGGTACTTGGGCCTGCTATTTATCTGGACTAATCCTGCTTAGAGGATTTGAAATCCTTTTATGGCTGTTCTTTCTTCTTATTGTTTAAGGGAAATTCCATTTTCATGAACAGACTTTTCAGAACTAAAAGATACTTGTCTCTAGTATTTCTGCAGTCACATCTAAGTAACTGCGAGCACATACGATACTGGTTATTTTTAGTGTCAGACCAAAATGTTTGTAACAAGTACAAGTTCAGCTATTTCAGCAGGTGAACAACAGTTCTGATAGTAAAATTTTAAAACAGGGGAGTGTCTCCATTTTAAGTATCAGAAAAATCCAATACCTATTTGTTACATAACAAATGGTTTATGATTGATGTTCCGAGTTTTCTCTTTTGATGTATTTTGAAAGTCTGTTTATTTTCAAGACTCACACCTTTAAAATTAAAGGATTTACAGAACTTATGAAGATAGTAGCCACCTGATTTTGTCTATAAAATGTTCATAATGTTCTTAACACATACCAATATTTTCCTTTCAGGAAACTGTAGTGGATCCCCAACTGATTCCAATGAATTTGTTCATATGTTTGATATCCAGATATTTTGACCAAGGGGATTTAAAGGATGATGTCACATGACCACATATGAAGTAGGAGGGGAAGGATCTCCATGACAACCATATAAACATGAACTATCTTATGGTTATAGTCCAGCACCAACAATAAATTGAGTAGTTGAATGTTCAGCATGTTAATAACAGTTTCCAATTAAATGGGGAATATGTGTTGCTTCATGAGAGACTGACAAATTGAAGTCCTCCAAGATAAAAGCAACTCCTGTACGACGTATCAAACCAATTGTTCTTCAATCAACTATGAAAGTATAAAATTTAACCATAAAAGTGTATTTAAGATTGCAGAAGAGAAAAATAAAGAAAATCATCATTGGAATCTTTGTTTGTCATGAGTAAGTGACACATTTATAGCCCGGGTTACATACATTACAGGCGCACAAGTTATTGAAAATTCCAGCTCAAATCCACTAACATGTGCTTTACAATGTAGCTGTAGTACAGTCAATACTATTTCTGAACCTGGCATTGAAAAAGATGTTACACATCTGTTTCAGCCAATTACTGGAATATCTTCCAAACCTGTCATTAGAAAAAATGCAACAGATATCTGTTAAAGCAAATCACTGGTAGTTTCTGAACCTGGCATTGGAAAAGGTGTTACAAATATCTGTTACAGCCGATTACTTTTTCTGAACCTGGCTTTGCAAAAGATGCAACACATCTGTTAAAGCAATTACTGGTACAGTGTCTGAACCTGGCATTGGAAAAGGCGTTACAAATATCTGTTACAGCGGATTACTTTTTCTGAACCTGGCTTTGCAAAAGATGCAACACATCTGCTAAAGCAATTACTAGTACAGTGTCTGAACCTGGCATTGGAAAAGGCATTACAAATATCTGTTACGGCGGATTACTTTTTCTGAACCTGGCTTTGCAAAAGATGTAAAACATTTGTAAAAGCAAATTACTGGTACAGTTTCTGAACCTGGCATTGGAAAAGGTGTTGCAAATATCTGTTTCAGCCACTTACTAGACAGTTTCTGAACCTGGCTTTGCAAAAGATGTAACACATCTGTTAAAGCAAATTACTGGTACAGTTTCTTAACCTAGCATCAGTAATGATGTAACACATAAGTTACAGCCGATTACTTTTTCTGAACCTGACATTGAAAAAGATGTTACACATGTTATGATCAATTACTTTTTCTGAACCTGGCTTAGCAAAAGTTGTAACACGTATTTAAAAGCAAATTACTGGTACAGTTTCTGAAACTTGCATTGGAAAAGGTGTTGCAAATATCTGTTTCAGCCACTTACTGGAACAGTTTCTGAACCTGGCGATGGAAAAGATTTGACACATATCTGATATGGCATATTTCTTTTTCTTAACCTGGCGTTGCAAAAGATGTAACACATTATCTGCTAAAGCAAATTACTGGTACAGTTTCTGAACCTGGCATTAGTAAAGATGTAACACATCTGTTACAGCCTATTACTGGTAGTCTCTAAGCCTGGCATTGAAATAGAAGAAACACACATCTGTTACGGCCAATAATTGTTCAAGTTTCTGAATCTGGTATCGAAAAAAGAAGAAACACATACCTGCAGTAGCACAGTTTATTTCCAGTGACAAAAACACATGTACAAAAGCCCACAGGTACAAATATAATGCGGAAAAGAAGTTCAAGCTTAACCACATATGGTTGGAAGATTTAAAACCAATGGAAATAACTTCACCAAAATATTACAGTCAAAGCTATATGACTTCGCAAGTGAAATTCAAACCACTGTCGAATGGCTGCTTGCAAACTATTGCTTACATATGGACCGCTCCCAATGTTTAAACTTTCTCCTAAATATATTTTTTTCCACAATTTTTTTTTATACATGGTAATTCATGTTCTATAGTACCACTACCAAACAGGTGGGCTAACCTACAATCAGACAAGATAACAAAATTTTACATGGATTGTTGAACACCTGCAGAATAAAATATGATTGACAGGAAATCGGCAAAACCTCCCAAATACCCAGTATTACAGATAGCAGTGCAAATTAATGGTTTGTAATAACTCCAGGCTTCATTCACCTTGATTACAACAATAAAATGCATAATGAACTGTTATTGAAATCTACAACATTCAAAAGTAATGGATACAAAGTTTATACCTTGAATGATTACTATGGATACAATTCTATAAATAAACCTCTCACCATCCTTCAACACACTATTAGATCTTAATTCAGTCTTATACAGCACTAAATGTAAAAAAGTATTTCATTTGGGAAACATCATATGTTCACTACGATCTATTGCCATCATATCATTTCTCTACACAGCTCAATCCGCTCTGTAAGTACTTTCTCCAGTCTGTCAAGAAAAAAAGCGAAGACCAAGAGTCTGTAAACTGAACATTATACCACAATCATTGAATTTCTTGCAAGTCTGAGCTGTGTACAGTGTAGTGGGCAATTTATCATCCATCCAGCATTTTGTTTAGTTACACCACAAAAGATTTTAAATATTAGATTTTTATCTTTTGTGACAAACAACTGGTTAAAACTTCTACTAGCTGGGTTTTAATGTTTTCTGGTTTATATTGCCAGCCATTCTTAAAGGCTTTTTATTAGTGAACTTGGATTATTATTAAAGCTCACAAAGTGCTAAGTTCTTACAGCCCAACTACAGACACAAGCATTGACCATAGAAATCCAGTAACTCGAGGTCCTCACTCCAGCCAATCAAAACAAGCCATACAATACATGGCCAATCAGCTGACAAGATTTACTGATGCCCGTTACATCTAACTGGTCTTAATTGAAACCAATCCCAATGTTCCCATGACAAAGTTTTCAAATTCTTCCCATCCCGGCATAATTTTCTCACTATTTAATCCCAAACTACCTGAAAGTACTTACCAAGGAGAGCACTTTTCATTATTGAACCCCAGAAAGAAATCCTCTGAAGGCATCCAGAAAAAAACCTTTCTTCAAAAGTTCAACAAACACCGAAATCAATCTTTCATACTTTTCACCGACTGAAGCAATTTCAATCGTCCCATGTGTTGTTTCCCACATAGAGATGAGACTTGTACTGATATTAAACAATTTTTATACATAATTTCATTATTTCACAGATTCACATTGTTTAATGTAGTTTTAATGAGTCAATTTATATGTTTGTAATCAAGATCACAAAGTCAAAAATATTTTGTTGACTGTCAGTTCATTCACACTGAGCATTAAACAGAAGACTACTGTTCCAGATTTCATATAACCTACGTTCTGCTATTCATTACATATCCAAATGATACCTTGACACTCTAGCACATACCCTACAAACATGTCTGAGGTTCTATGTTTCTGGTAAAATGGACATGTAGTTAAATTGGTACATAATTATGGAATAATATTGCACATTATATTAAAAAACATTATGAAACTTGTTCAAAGTGAAAGCACTGGCTAAAATGCACTTTTTGTTTAACCAATTCAAAAAGCAGAATGTCTTTTAAATATCTTTATGACTTCACGTCTCAAATATCTTATAAAAAAATTTTTTTCAAATATCTCGCAACTGAATCATGCGGTCAGTCTTCCACATATATAAGTATCCCTGCTCAAGTAATTGGTTGAACAAGTCTCACAAATTAGCCAGTGCCCACAAAACCTTATGCAATTATGAACAAACTCTACCGGGACATTGGTTTGCTTGTTCTTCAAATTTCACAAACTTTTTACATACATTGAGTTTGTCACACATTCAATACAGGCCTATACTAACACTTCCTAGGCATTCTCTTGGCTGTCCCAGTTTTGAAAAAAATTTCATCAACCTGAAAACAACCTATAAACAATCTTCCTTCATCTATCATTTATTTTTTTAAAACAAACACAAGTTATATGTATATGTAGTCTAAATGAAAGCCCAAACCCAAAAAAGATAAGTCACTGTCCGTCACACGTCTATGTACAGTAAAAATATTGTATCACATATTGACCAGAAGGCAAAGCAGAAGCATGTAATTCTGCAGGTCATATTTCTCATTTACAACGAGATGTCATCAAGTGTATTGTATGTAATTTGTATCCATGCCAACAAAGAAGACTCCAGGGCATACTTCTTCCAAGCATTTTACTACAGCAAAACTCTATTTATCTAAAACCAGTTTGTATATCTACTAGCACTCACGGTTGTCTCACCGTTATTTATCCTATGAATACAGCAACAACACTGACACACACTGCAAACAGCTGTCTACTTTTCTGAAGTCCTATAACACGTGCTCTGTCTGCATAAAAAATCTCATTGTAAATGAGAAAAACATTCTGATCCAAAAAAAACAACCGAACCTTACAAGTGTGCAGTGAAAGCTTGCAAACTGACAATCTTACTATTGTTAGAGATATTCATTATCTGCATACAACAGCATTTATCAAATTTGCTTTATTTTGAACAGATTCTCAAATCTTCTGTACATAGTATTCACAACTTTCTCATCCAATTCTCATGCATTATAAATGGTTTTAATATGTAAATAAATTACACCCTTGGCTTCATCAATCTCCCTCTGTGGTCACTTTTTGGAGTACAGAACACACTAGACTCCAAAATACCATATCACATGTGACATGTTCTATGTTCAAATAACACTATTTACACAACCTGTTTCACTGAAAACTGCATCTGTACGAAACTACATTGAAACCTTTCATTACAAGTCCCTGGACTCCAACCACCTATTGATGAAGTAAGTTTTATCAATCACCTTCATCTATCACTTACACTAACATCAAGCTGACTGGTTTCTGAAAAAAAATTCAAAATTCTCTCTGCAAGCTTTCACTGCACAGTTCTTAGATCACATTGAAAATTGTTTAGAATAAATAAGTTAAAAATAGCCTTACAAGAATATCAGGTGATAAAAGATTGCTAGGTTTACTAAAACTACTGGTAATAAACTGTGGCTATAGCCTCGTTTTTTTTGTTAGTTTGGTCTGCCTTTATACATGCATAAAGTAAGCAGTGAGATGTGACGATGACTATATCACACAATATCTATATAATCAACTATGATGGATGAGGGAAATTAGCACGGGAGCTTTGAAACTGTGGAGTTCAGTTGAGACTGACAACACTGATCGCATGGGAAGCCTAGCTCCTGGAATGACGTAAAATACATTTAAAAAAAAAAGAAGAAGAAAAAACACTATATATTAAATAGATGACAATAACATTATAGACACATCTATATTACTAAACTGTTGTCACACTCTTTTTGTCAAATTATGGTTTACACTATATTACACAATTTGTGTGGATGTCCAAATGAATATAACGTGATCTTCTCACATTACACATTTACAGAAATTCAGTGCAGTAATCATTTGAATTTGAAGTCTATAAAGATTCAACAATCGGTCCTAATGTCTTCTCATCCAACCTGAAATAGAAATGAAATAACACACATAACCTTCAAGGTTGTAAAGGAAAAGTAATGATCAATTGTAAATATTTAGTTCCAATAAAAAGATTCCTCTTTCCCAGTCCACCTTCTTCTCCCCCTATCTTTTAGCCCCATTTTACCTAAAACAAACAAAGCTATGAAAGTCATGATCTCATATCTGTTATTATTGTCTGTGTAAACAATATTTTGTAAAATAAATAGAATCTACCAAATCTATTTTGGAAAATAGGAAACAAGTATTTTGTTAGGCCTCACCCTTTTCAACCAAACCTGTTTACAATTCAATAGAATTGAGTATAAGAATTTTACAGTTCGATTAAAGATTTTTAAACATTGCTTAGTTTAGTTTTTCACAGCTCTGAATACATCCTTTAAAACCTTCCAATTGTTCCTGCAATTCTGAGTTTAACATCAAAGATTCACCAAGTCATCTATTGCTGGAGAACAATCATGTGGGAATTTTCCAAGTTTTGCTCAGACAACCTTTTAGTTTTATTTCTAAACAAGAACTCTAGATTCACATTGAATACAGCCTTTGCCTGTTATAAGTGTAAATGCAGAGTCGTTAAGAGCCTTACCGTTTGCTTTGTTCTCCAATATGAGGCCTTTGCTTTTGCTTTGGCCTCAAATGTGAAAACTTACCTTATGTTTGGGTCTCCAAGGTGAAACCTTACTTTATGCTTTGGTCATCAATATAAAACCTAACCTTATGCTCGGTCTCAAATGTGAATTCTTACCTTATGCTTTGGTATCTAACGTGAAACCTTACCCTATGCTTTGGTCATCAATGTAAACCCTACTTTATGCTTTGATCTCAAATGTGAATCCTTACCTTATGCTTTGGTCTATGAAACTTTACCTTATACTTTGGTCTGTGAAACTTTACCTCATGCTTTGGTCCATAATGTGAAACCTTATCCTATGCTTTGGTCATCAATGTAAACCCTACATTATGCTTTGATCTCAAATGTTAATCCTTACCTTATGCTTTGGTCTATGAAACTTTACCTTATACTTTGGTCCCTAATGTGAAGCCTTACCTTATGCTTTGGTCTCCATTCTTGTTACTGGACCATTAACAACAGCCCCACCTCCTCGGATACCCATGGACTGAGCGTTGGACGCTTGTGGGTGTTGACCTGGTCGGATTGGCTTGGCTGCAAAGACAGTATCAGGTACAGTAAGGCACAGGTTTGACCAACAAGTACATGCATCTTTCAATATGACACCAGTAAATATGACAAAGTAAATATACCTCTAAACTTCAAGTCTTCAACTTACAGAAAATGCTGATACTGGTACTTAAAACAATTCATTTCTTAGATGCTTTTCTTTTAATTCTTTTAATTATAGGGATTTAGTAGATTATAACCTTATAATCTACCGGTGAAATTATAATTTCACTCATCTGGTTCGCTGTTACCCTTTTCCTACGGTAGCCCTGTGCTACGCATTAAGACGCCGGGTTGCAAATGGTGATGATGTCATAATCTGAAGTCGAAAACTTGGACTTCATTTTGCACCAAAATATGTTCAGTACCTTCAGATCTGGCACTAAATTACCTTTAAACGTCTTTACAAGCATATAAGGATTAGTATTACTGTATTTTTTCAGTGTAAGATAAGAATTTATGGTTGAACTATAGAGGCTTCAGCTCCACAGAAGTAGAATATTATATATATAGAGCCTTCTTAATTGGGTTATTTACTGTTGTCAATGAGAAATTGTTACTTAAATGAGCACAGCTGTAGAGAGAAATATTTTATAGTATATATTACAGAAACTATTTCTTCCCTGATAGCAGATCGTATTCATTGTAAAATAATTTTTTAGCTTGTTTTAGCAGATCTACCTCTGAGAAAAATTTCTCCCATGAAATTTACCAACAGATGACCTTGTGCATTAGGCCTCATTGAGGTCTTACACTACATACATGCAGTAAGAGTGGTTTCATCCTGACAATAAAGATTCACGTATCCAGTTTATACCTATTTGGGCGGCATGTCCTCTCCTGGCCAGGTTCTTCTGTCTCACAGCCTCCTTGATCCTGTCTACCTCATGTTGGTAGCTGAAAAACAAATACTTTGTCAACACGTAGATTATCACAATGTTAGTACCCTACTATATCTATATTTCTAAGCTTTGCTGAACTGTTCCTTATAAATAAGAATATTCACAAGAATTAACTTTTTAGCCATTCTTATTCAGAAAAATATATTAAAGAAATAAATATGTAAACTTAATTTCAATAGTTTGCACTCTCCTCATTATTAATATAGAAATCTATGGAAATTCTGAATCAAATTTGTTGTTTTTTTCTCTCTCTCAAAATGTACTCTTTTACCTAAGTACAATTCAAATAATGTCATTAAACAATCAGCCTGTGATTTGCAAACAGTGGAGAACAAGATGAAATGGCTCCTGTATAAGTCATTTGATTTGGGTCTGCACTTTGTGTCTCTGGAATACACTGGCACATCAAAATCACTAAAAATGTGAAATGGATTTGTTTATATGTAACCCATACAACGCTGACTGGAATTCATTACACCAAAACTTACAGAAACTATGAAATCAGAGACAATATTCTTGCTGTCCACCTGTCAAAGTGGTACAAGTATAAAGCATCATAGAGGTTTTATGCTATTAACTTATTGATTTTAGCTTATGGTTGGACTTCTATGGTTTGTAATCCTTTTCTTGGGCATCACCAGTACTTGGTGTTTAACAATGGTCACAGACTTTCCGCCATTGGAAACTATATCTACGATACGAGTAGGTATAAGAATATACCAGTATAAGAACCTACTTGCAGTTGAAATAATTATTAAAAAGGGTGATGGTTTTGCACATACAATATATTTACAATGTCATCATTTCCAAAAGTTACAGAAAGAAGACACAAATGTTTACTGTCCAATTTTTGCATAAACAATTGTATTGTACAGGTATCCACGGCCATATAGGTCATTGTAAGCTTACTTTTTTCTATAGAATTTTACTATGCCTAGCATGAGTGCAATGTGGGAATGTATATGTTGGTGCAGAGAATAGCAATGCAATTGACTGACATGTAAACATAATGCCACCCACAAAATGTGTGTGGGGTGGAAGGTACCCCTAACTATTCATCCAAGTGACTGCAAGTCTACACTACACTAGATGTGTGTTTAGTAGAACATGTGTATCGCCCTCTTGCACTTTGGCAGAAAATGCAAAAATCTAAGTAAAATGAAGGGGCACAACTCTGTCAAATATGACCATGACCTACAGAATTTAGCGGCATAACAACCCTGTTGTCATAAGCAGTACAATTTGAAAGTTTGAAGAAGAAGTGTTGATAAATGGCAAAGTTGTGGCCAATGTTAAGTTTCTGTGATGGATGGACAGATGAAAGGGCGACACAAAAATGTTTCAAGAGATAAACAAATGATATTTCCATTCAGCTACTATTAAATCTTCTCTCACAGCCTCAGAGGGCTTTAGTTAAACAATAGGTTGGTAGTTATGTGCCAGGTCCAACTCTTCCAAAGAAGCCTCCATTTGTACCATTTTAATGCATCCCCACCCCTACCAAACTGGCATTGATGCTCTGAGGATATTGAGGTGAAAGCTGTTCATTTGATATATTTGCTTTAGAGTTATACCGGTACTGGAATGCAGATAGGGTTAGGGAATGGTATAATACACCTGTAGGTAACTCTTACCGGTTTTTCCAATCATCTCCTCTACAACCAACAGTAAATATCAAGATAAACAAAACATTACAAAAGGACAGAGTGGAGTGAAATGATAACAGATCAAATTGTTTTCATTGCGAGGAAAGGTACTTTCTACATGAGTAACTGAATGTTTTTAAAAATCTTAAAAGTCACTTCAAAACTGAAACTGTTTATTTTTTCTTAAGCTTAATCTGAACAACTTTAAATCCCTCAAGGGGTCAGGAACTTAGAGAGGTTATGGTGCTACAACATGCTATACTGTACCTGCTAAACTGCAACTTAAAACATCACTGAAGACTGATAAAGTCACTCTCCTACAAACTGTTGACAAGATAAATCATGCATGCAAATATTAAGCCTGACATGTAGACCCATTACATACCGTTTCCTGTCTCTCATTGCTCCCTCCTTGGCATCCTTCAGGGCAGTTTCAAGGGCCTTAACTCTGTCCATTGTCGCACGAAGGCGCTTCTCTAACTTTGGCAGTTCACATCTCAAATCTGCATTGTCTCTTACAAGCTAGAAGTAAACATATACAGTAGTAATGTCAGAGTAGTAATATCAAAACCAGCAAACATATCAGTTCCAAAGTATTATACCAAAAACAAAATCAATTTCATTCATCCATATTGACAAATTTTAGGTAGCAGATGGTCCAGGGTGTTTTAACAAAGGTACCAGTCTTGTTGCCAGGAAAGACAATATGACTTTACCAGTCTAGTTGCCAGCAAAGACAAAATGGCTGTACCAGTCTAGTTGCCAGCAAAGACAAACAGGCTGTTCTAGTCTTGTAGCCAAGAAAAAACAATATGGCTGTACCAGTCTTGTTGCCAGCAAAGACAGTATGTCTGTACTAGACTTTTTGCCAGCAAAGACAAAATGGCTGTGCCAGTCTTTTTGCCAGGAAAGACAATATGGATTTACTAGTCTTGTTGCCAACAAAGACAATATAGCTGTACTAGTTTTCTTGCCATCAAAGACAATGGACTCAATTCTTATATCAAGAAATCTTTAACTGACTAGCTGAAGTAATTCAAACAGTAAATTTTAACCAATGAAAGGCACAGGAAATAGTCTCTACCAATCCTAGATCAAAGCTAGATCAGAAACTGAAGTACCAACCTGTTTGTGCACCTTGGTGAGTTGTTCGAGGTTGTTCTCTAGGAAACTGATCTTCTGTTTCTGTGCAGCACTGCCACCAACATCATCATCTTCCTCCTCCTCTCCCTTCTTCATTGTCTGTAACAGTCCAAAGTCATCATTAAAATATATGGCTTAGAATACAATATTTCAATAAATCATTTACAGCATGGGACTACTGATCAAAGTAATTTCCTACCGGTACTTTTTTCTTCATTTCCTATTTAAACATATCAAATCATAAGAACCGTGAATACTGGGAAGCTGATTTGGTTTCATTTGGTTTGTTTATTTATTTACATCACTTTCTAGGACTAATGGACATCCGACAGCGAGTGAAGTCGATACAGAGAACTCTTCTGTAGAACTCTCTGGGTCTTTTGTGTGCCAATTGTACAACACTGGTACTAAAGGGACTAAACCAGAAAGCCATTACTACCAATTTCAAAGTCTTTGGTTAGACTCAGTCTGGGTGTGAACCTACAACCTCCCACACCGAAAGCAAATGTTCTACCACTGAACTGGCAGTCTGATTTCATTAGGTTTTACATGTCAGATACACTTAAAACAGATATTTTTTGCTGGTGGTTTCAATGAATTTTTTAAAAACAGGAAGTTGTTTTAATCAGTTACAGCCCATTAGATTTCAAGCCACATTTTCTTGGAAAATCGCAAAGTTTTAGAGTTACCTTGGCTATGCTGTATTTATTAAGAAGTTTATTTGATCTATTTTCCTGCTATTATAGAATCAGTCTTACCTTCCTGACTCTATTTTGTAGATCCTGTACAAATAGTTTTCTCAGGTTGTGTAAGGTCTGTAATTCCTTGGCCTGTAAATAAAATATAACTGGTATAGTATAACCCTTTGACTGGTTTTTAAAACTTAAAACATCAAGTTTTCTTTATAAATGAACACATGTCAGCACTACAATTTATCAAAGTTATGACTATGTTGATTCGAAAAAAGTAATCTGAAAGTAAAATTAAGGTACATGTACCAAGATCTGGATATTTGTTCAATGCTGTTATTTCAATATGAAATTTTTTTGACAAGAATTAGAAAGAATCAAATTAGTTTAAGCTGTATAAATGAATGCTCAACCATTTAGAACACCTTTAAACAAAATTGTTGTCACATGCAAATAAGTGTGCCTTCACATCACATTAATGTCATAATTTCTTTTCCTATCATCACAACAGACTTCTTTCCAAATATGTTATGTTTTAAATCGTTTTTTTTTTTTTTTAAATTGGCCATGCACAAGCTATTATGTAACATGTAGATTAAAGCTAAACAGAAATATTCGATTTGAAGCCCTATTTATCATATGCAATTATTAAATCATTAAAGTCTAGGCATTATAAAAGAATTTCAATGGGGTGTGAATCAATTATCATTCTATAGATAGTACCCTTGATATTGCTACTTGATGTTCCATATTTAGACTCCCTTTTTTCAAGAACAGCCCTTTTCAACAGTATTTCAAAGAGCAACCCTAAAACTGCTGTAGACATATGTAAAGTCCCATACCACTGTCTCCTCCAGGCCCTTCAGGTCCTGTTTGGCCTGTTCCCTTCTGTCTATCTGCAGTGACAGCTCAGCCAACTTGGCAGATTTCTCTGTCTCCTCTTGCTTCAGTTTGTCATAGTCACCCTGCAGCTTCTCCAGGGCCAAACCAAGCTTCTGGGTGGTGCTGAGCAAAACAAATTGGAGGTTATAACATTGGATCAATCCAAAAGAATGAAAAACTTTGTCCACTACAAAACAAATTAGAGGTTATAACATTGGATCAATCCAAAAGAATGAAAAACTTTGTTCACTATTGTCTTTGCCTGACTTTACCAACAAGCCCTTGTATGTGAGGTGTGTTGGCTGAAAAGCATGAGCTACATAACCAGGTGTAAATATGATTCAAAAGTGAAAGTGGCAGAAGATGATTGCCTGACTGACAGGAGGGACTAATGCAGTAAACTATGTTTAAGTAAATTTGAATGAATTCCACAAGATGCTACAAAACTTCCCAATTAAACATTTAAAAATTCATATGGAAAATTCACAAAGTAATACTACATACTGGTTAATTTATATGAAGGCATATTTTCTCTGGTTTTTTTCCCTAAAGATACTCAGCATTGAAAAATTTGGAAAATTATCAATTTTAGGAAATAAAAGAACTTTGTATCTGACAGTTTTTTTTTCTATTTTATCTGCATTTGGAAAATGAAGCACCCTATCTTAGATATGGATATGGTTTCTACTTACTCCTTCAGTGTGTCCATGCTGGCCTGTTTGCTGGCAATTTCGTCTCTGAGTCCACTGATCACCTTCTGGTGTTGCTCAAAGTGAGTCTGCATCTGGGCCTCCAGGGCTGTCTTCATCTCTAGAGATGACTGAAGACTGTCTGCAGCCTCCTTCTCCGCAGACTTTTGAACTTTTTCTGTAATAAATATCATAATATTTAACCTTAATTCTTAGACTTTGTTCTATAAAATGGAACTTAGCATTCAGGTTTTGTAACATTGACTTCTATTCTATCATCATTCATCAGAACAGTATGCTGAAGAGAAAAAACATTGACTTTCTTCGGTTTGCTTATTTACTTTTCTGTGCAGTCCCTATACAAGACTAGCAGAGACTAGACAAGTACTAAATCAAGATCTTGCTTAATTTAGCCTGTGTAAAAACCTGTTAAATTGTATCTCAAATATTTTTTGTTTGTTAGGCTTTGTTAAAGGCTAAACTTGGCCACCAGTATTCATGCTGCATTTAAACTCAGTATGCCCTCCTCATCACTCTTGACCAGTACTAGACAGGCATCTAATCAGAACAACTGACCATTTACAAATGGCCTGCAAGATGTTTTGTCTTACACACTCTTAATACCAAGCAAAAGACAGACCTTTACTCCTGTTGAGAAAGTTGTCTGGTTCTTTAGAAGTTTATAGTAAGAAACCTTGCAACATTGTTATATAACTGACAAAAGCATAGAAAGGAATCCCAGGTAGAAAACTGAAAAAATAAATTTACATCCACTATTGACTTTCTCAGATATAGAACATTAATTTTGTATACGGCAACAGAATAAACATTATCACAGACAAAAGCACAGTGTGTCCAAAAACGAGAGGAATAAATATTTTAAATATTCCTACCAGCAGCATTAGCAGCGGACAGCCTGTCATTGAGAAGATCAAGATTTTCTTCCAATTGCCTCTTCTTAACCTCCACATCCTGGATGGTTTCTGTCAGAGATTTCATCTTGGCTTCATACTATCAAAAGCAATACCAAGCCATGAATAACATACACACAATACAGTGGACTGAGATATAAACAGTAAGTTGAAAGTAATTTCCCTTCCTTATTAGAGCACATCTTGATCCTATTAAAACTTTGTCAAAATTTTGGACTTTCAAAGCATA
>JAULCC010365102.1:0-11582 GCA_032358795.1 Nuttallia obscurata | reverse complement strand
CAAGGAGGGAAGCCATTACTACCATTTTTTTAAAAGTCTTTGGTATGACCCGGCTGGGGATCGAACCCGCGGCCTCCCGCACCAAAAGCGGACGCTCTACCACTTGAGCTAACCAGGTGGTTAAAATTGCAAAAACAAAGTGCAGAAAACAATTTCAAATTCTAACTCAGTATAGACTGTAAATGTCATTTGTGAACATGGGACCTATTTTTTCAATAGCCATTTGATCTGGTTTTATCCTGTGTGCAAATTTCAGTGTACAAAGTCCTTGTTCTGAAAGGTTTAACATATTTTGAATTCTGTCTTACCATGTGTCATTATCAAGGCATGATATATGTTTGCAGATCATGGAAGATTACCTGGAATCGATGACCGCCCAAATCTTGGTTACACAGAAGCAGTGCTACACGAAAGCATGCGTCTGTCAAGTATTGTTCCGACAGGTTTATTTCACAAGACAACCTGTGACACAGAAATTGGTAATTATCATTTATTGCCCAAGCGGTATATATCACATGACATCATTTGAATCAGAAATTGGTAATTGGTAATTGTCACCTATTGTTTATATAAAACTGGTATAATTTCACATGACAATGATGTCACACAGATAATTGAAGGTCATAATTTTAAAGACAAGGTCACTGAATTACATAATTTGATAACTTGCTGGATTGATAACTTAAGAAAAAGCTTGTCCTTATCTTACACAGGTTTCTGATAAAGTATATCTCTATTATCGGGGGCATAATGTTTAACAAACATTTAGCCTGCTAAGGGCGACGCAATAGAATTTGCAAACAGCTTGGATCCAGATTAGATGCCGAGTAACTCTGCATCTAATCAGGATCCAAGCTGTTTGACACTCAGCCAATTGTTTCTCCAAATATTGGGCGATTCTGGTGCAATTAAAAATCTGGGCAGACGACAATTTAAGCAGACAACATTTTTTCAGCAGGCTAAAGGTTAAAAAGTTTTCTTGTTGATTGCTGCTTAGTACAAGTTCACATCTGACATTGGGGAAGTTAAAAAATAAGATGCATCAGATGGCTTCATAAGGTGGCTATTTAAATAAACACAGGTTTGAATAAATTGATTTGAATGTTTTTGATAAAAAACCTCTTGCATGGAAATAATCACTTAGGAATACCTAATTTGCTCTTGGTTCATTTCTGTATGTAATATGGCTGTTCATATCTACTGAAAATACCTACAACATCGCATTTTAATTTTGATGGTTTTTTAACATTCACAGCTGGGTACCAGGTACCCAAGGGAACACAGGTTGCCATCAATCACTGGGCCCTGCATCATGATCCAGAAGCTTGGGAAGATGTGGACAGTTTTATTCCTGAACGTTTCCTTGATGAGAATGGCAAGCTGGGACCCAAACCGAAAAACTGGCTTCCTTTCTCTGCGGGAAAAAGGGTGTGTCTTGCTGAGATTGTTGCAAAGCAAGAGCTACATCTGATTTTTGCCAGCTTGATGCAGCGATATAGATGGAGGGCAACGCCAGGAACCACACTAGACCTGTCACCTGCAGGAAGCATGTTTTCACTTTATCCCAAACCCTATAATGTCATTGTTGAAAAGCGATTTTAATATTCTTTGGTTAAAATTGGGTTTCAGTCTTTCTTGCATTTAATCAGATATATTATCTTCAGCTCACCGTAGCGCAAAGTGCTCAAGGGTGAGCTATTGTTAAAGGACACTGTCTGTCTTTTGTCAAACAACTTCTTCTCCTCATCTGCTCGGACAGTTTTAATAAAGCTTCCCAGAAAAGTTCCTTTGTTGGTCCCCTTCCAGATGCCATAAAAAATATAGTTCTGTGCAGAAATCTGGTTGCAATTGTTACAAAATGGAAAAACTTTGAATTTTTTTCCCAGATACTTCTTGGCCAATTTCTAAATAATTTCACAGAAATGATCCTAAGGTAACCTTTCTTCAAGCCATGTTTCAAATGATGACCCTGTATAGGGTTCTATAGTTTGTTTGTGAGAATTTCAGGTGAGCTATTACAGGACTCATGGTCCTCTTGTACTTATTAAACTGAGAGTCTGTAATGAGGTAGTCTGTAAATGTTTATACTTTATGGTTTATCCAATATGCTTAGAGGTCATTTTGTTTTTATTCTGTCCACCTTAAAGAGGCCATATTTTTTATATCTAAGAAAAGTTCTGCTGTAAGACATATATACAACCTGAGTACCATATAGGACAATCTTGGACCCGAGGCCGATGTCCAACATAAACTTATTTGATTGCTGTCTTCGAAATAACCCACTTTCCCAAACCCAGGGACAAGTGGAATTGCTGGTGAACTAGTAAATATATCTTTTGATCTGCTCCATTTTTTTTATGCCTGTGGGTCAATTTACAATCGGCTACTGGAAAAGAGCATGTAGATGAAGATACAAGTAAATGCTTAACCCGTAGCCTGCTAAGCGCTACCAAGATAGAATATGCAAACAACTTGGATCCAGATTAGATGCCAAATAACTCGGCAACTAATCTGGATTGAAACTGTTTGACACTTGGCCAATTGTTTCTCCAAATATTGGGCAAATCTGTTGAATTTTAAAATCCAGGCAGATGACAGTTTAAGCTGACAACAATTTTTTTAGCAGGCTGAGGGTTAATGCATACATGGTGCACTAACTTTCTATAGTATTTAGCATCATTTGGGAGTGTAAATACTAATTTTGGGCAAGTTGGTTTTATAGCCTGTGCGCCCAATGGGACAAATGCCTGGAAAAAATTCCCTTGAAGGCTGTAACTGAGACTTTAAAACAAGTCAGTGTTACGGAGATGGGATTTCTCTTTTCTGATACTTAAGACTATGAAGTGTTCAAAGGTAAATGTATTTGCACTGTTCTTTAGATACTTTAATTGTAAATATTTTTTCAAATTTAGCATACAGAAAACACTCATATTTCAAATCATGTTTATTTTCTGTAATGTGTTTGAAATCAGCCCATTTATAGCAAATTTTTGGAATATATTGTGACCCATTTCCAAAACAACAGAAGTATAAATATTTTTCTAAATTTTGTCAAACTTTCCAGTGTCAGAAGGAGACATTGAGTCCACTTTCCGCATTTTCAAGATGAAAAAAGAGATGAAATAAGCAAATTAATCCATTTTTTGCATAATTTATCTCAGATAAATGAATAAAATTTGAAATATTACCGGTAAGTCCTGTAAATTTCCAACTTTGTCAACTTACAATGTAAATTTCCATTTTCAAAAGACCTGCAATATCTCCCCAAAATCTCAAATAAAGGGCTGAAATAATGTACAACTAAAATAGTTTAGTATAAAATGAAGATTGATTGTCAACTTTGCATATAAATAGTACCATCAAACATGTTTTTACTTATTTCTACCCTTAGATAACCCAATTCTTTGATTATCTAGATTTTCCTATTTTACCATACTTTCACGGATTGAGACTTGACTAAATGTCTTTTCCAATGTCTTGTCATTGGTTCGAGACTCTGCTGAAACTATATATATTTTTAATCAATTCTTCTTTTAAGATAATGGTGTACATATCGAGAGAGAAAAATGTAATTATAGTGCTGTTAGTTTGATAAAGTCTCAAACTTGTTTTATTTATCGACTAAAATAGTTCCGGTATCGCGTAATAGAAATTATAATGTCTACAAGCCGAATCAATTCTACTGACCAGATAAACCTAAGTTTATTAGGTCAGTAGGAGCCATAGTCTCATGATAAATCAAAGTCCTGAAGGTACTGATATTGTTCGGTATGTGATTACCCTTGAAATGTTACCGGTATGATAGTGGTTGGCACACGAGAAGTATGAACAAAATTGCGCTCACTAAATCAGCTGAAAATTATTTCTAAATAAAGGTGTTTATGTGTCATTTCGAATCTATTTTACCACAAATAAATACTGTCCAAAATATTTAAAAAGCTGTGTTGAGGCTAAGTTTGACCACAGAGACCAGGCTATTTTATTGAGAATATACTTCAGAAGGAGTACTTCTGAACATAAATAAGAATCGTGATTTCGGAAAACCGGTTATAATATCGTGCTTACCGAACAACAAAAAACATACATTTCCTTTGCTCTTATTCAACTCTTTACAGGTGACCTTTGATGCTTTGCATCAATACTTTTCTTGTCTAAATTAATTCAATTACAAAATATATTCCTCTAGTATTATACCTGTTGTAAGAAATACTGTCCAGAGCTTCCGACCATAACTAAGTATTGTACCATAGTAGGCAATGGAACTCATACCAGGATGTTGTTGTGAAAGTTTTTGAGAATTGAAACAGATACTTCACCAAGAAAACATTAAACCATTGATATTAAACTACATACCTCAAAACGAATGCATTTTGATAAAGTGAAAAAAACACAACACTAATAAATAACAATTTGACAGTAATTTAACGATTCCAATATTATCATGTGTTCCCACAAATTAAGAAAGATTCAATATACACTGACCCAAAAACGAAACTTGACGCTGTATTTAAAAGCATATATCTCGATGGTATATATATAACTTGGGTTAAATAAAAACTAAATGAAGCTTGAAAATGTAATGAATGATTTTGGTGTATTTTTAAAACAAACCGGTCACGAGATGTATACGTTTATGATTAATTTAGTGCAAAGGGGTCAAAATCAAAAACCCAGAAATTGATTTTTTAACACTTTTAGGAGCGAAAGATAAATACTGATGAAAGAGCATCAAGAGGGCATTAAATATTTCAGTAGATAGTATTACAACCTTCGTTTACTACGCATACACTGGAGAATACGTCATCTCACTGAATCGACGTTACAACGCTGCATGGGTGCATTGGGGATACGTACAGCCATTCTAATAAAAGTGCATTTCGGAGGTGATTTATGGTATCAATTTGGTGATTAACCTCTCCCCTCCCCCCACGTCCCGATATATCTGTGTTCTATATGGTTCAAATCGGGAGATACGGGATTGTGACGTGCTGTCAATATCTGCCCACTGGCACGTATGGGAACTTGAGTCTGCATTAGACGGTTTATGAACGTCTGTGCATGGACACCGTAACCGTGAGTGCGGTAACCGTTGCCGACAAAACACGATTACTTAGATGCGTTAATGTGATGACCTGATCTGAGACTATGAATAGTCTTTCTGGAGCAGTGAAACTGACGAGCAACGTTAGTTACCGCCCTATCCGCCAGTAGTATACCGGTAGCCTGATTCTCTGATCTTCGGACAGACGTGGCACCCTTAAATGCAATTGATTTGTAAAACAAAGTTGATTTTTATTTATCTGTACTAAGCAGTGAGTGATTCAATGTCGGTGTAGAAATATTCAGTGAACCATGTGTTGCTGCGTACTTGTAACGCAAGGAAAACATTTATACCGCCTGTTGCCATAAATGCACAGGTAATTTTGAAAGCAATTGCATAATCGATAACCCCATTGATATTTCTTTTTCCATGTGGTGTAAACCATCAACAGTACGTATATCATGAAAAGAACTATTCAATAAACTAAATTGTAGTTTCATTTTTGGGTCATTGTAAATATATTATGGGAATTATTGCGAGAAACAAAATTTTATTGCAATTTGGTTTGGAAATCCAAACCTGTATCACATGAATATAGAAACCGTTTCACAAAAAAAAAAAACCTTTTCCGGGAATGCAGGATTACTCAACAGTTTTGATCAAGATTACAAGCTTTTTTTTATTTTATTTTAGTAACAACATAAATGTCAATGTTTACAAACAATAACGTTTGACATAATAAAGGCCCCGGTAATAAAACAGCACAGACATGTGTTACAATGATTGCAAGCATCTAGCTATATAGAAGCACTTGTACACAAGCAACTCCAAGCTTTTCCTATTGCAAACACGTTTTGTTTAGAAAATTGATATGGAAGAAGAAATAGCTCTGAGTAATGAGAAACTGCATATCCATACCGAAAAATAGAGATATTGCCAATAGATCAATAAGATACAATAAAAAATACAGCTTTAGTCAGCTTTCTACTTTTCTTTCTCATCATCTTTTTTCCATTATTTTCTTCATGAGTATATTGGATGGTATCATTCAATTAAGTTGTTTCTGCTGATTCATTTTTACTATTTTTTATTACTTTTTTCTATTTTTACTTTATACTCTTGTTTTTGAACTTATCTATTTATTATTTTCTATTGTTTTCTTTTTGTCTATCTCCATATATACTGATCACAAGTCATTCAGAATTTACAGATACAACATGAACGAGAAAAGTTTAAACATACATGTTCATTTATGCAAAGTTAAAATGTCATGAAAATATAAACAACAGTTTGATGTTACAAGAAAGTTTATTAAATGTGTGATGAATTGAAACATTTTATTTTAACAAAATGTCATGTGCATCTGATTGTTTGGAAAAACATGAATAAATGGAAAATCAATTATTATATTGCTCTAAGTTTTACAGTAAATTGGAATGAAGCAATTATATGGATATACCTTAAAAGACGAACGGCATTTTGAGAAATATACGAGTAACAAGTTGACACAGGACATGTTAAACAGAGAATCAATTACATAAACAAAATTATGTAGATGATGATGATATTATATAATTTCACTTTTTTCGGGACAATAATTTTAAAATAAATAAGTAATGTCTCGTATTCTTGGTATATAGCTTGATTAAGATCATATGATAAACTCACATATAAATTATAATCATTAAACTTTTTTTTTTAATTACAACATTTATATTGCACTCTTATCATTTGACACAAACGTTCAAAAGGGCTTTACAAGTAAAACTTCTGTACATATTTATACATACATGCTTCGCTAAAATCAGCAGCAAGTGAAATGCGTAATTTAAACAAAAAACATGTATAAACTAATTCTAATAAATAAGTTCAACAAAAAACATGTATATACTAATTCTTATACATAGAAAATCATACGTTAAACAAAAAACATGTATTAACTAATTATAATGCATAGAAAATCGCAAGTTAAACAAAACAAATCATGTATATACTAATTCTAATACATCATAATAGAAAATCATATAAATAACAAACATTTATATACTAATCCTAAACATAGAAACTCATAAATTTTTCAAAAACCGTGTACCAACGTATTCTAGTACATAGAAAATCGTAAGTTTAACAAAAAACATGTATATACTAATTCTAATACATTGAAAATCATAAGTTAAACAAAAAACATGTATATACTAATTCTAACACGTAGAAAATCATAAGTTAAACAAAAAACATGTACAGACTTATTTTTATACATAAAAAATTAAAAGTTTTACAAAAAACATGTAGACCCTATATACTTATTCTAAAACATAGAAAATAATAGAATTAACAAACTATTATGTACCTATTTTTAAAGGTCACATTCTCCTTGAACATAAAAACTTTGTCTCTATAATCAAAGTATAAGTCAATTTCCCTTGAACATAAAAACCTTGTCTCTATAATCAAAGTATAAGTCACTTTTCATTGAACATAAAAACTTTGTCTCTATTTTCAAAGTATAAATCACTTTCCATTGAACATAAAAACTTTGTCTCTATAATCAAAGTATAAGTCAATTTCCCTTGAACATAAAAACTTTGTCTCTATAATCAAAGTATAAGTCACATTTTCCTTGAACATAAAAACTTTTTCAAGTTTGTCTCTATAATCAAAATATAAGTCACTTTCCCTTGAACATAAAAATTTGTCTCTTTAATCAAAGTATAAGTCACTTTCCCTTGTACATAAAAACGTTGTCTCTATAATCAGAGTATAAGTCACTTTTCCTTGTACATAAAAACGTTGTCTCTATAATCAAAGTGTGAGTCACTTTCCATTGATAATAAAAAACTTTGTCTCTATAATCAAATTATAAGTCACATTTTCCTTGAACATATAAACTTTGTCTCTATAATCACAGTATAAGTCACTTACTTTGTACAAAACAATGTTGTCTCTAAAATCAAAGTATAAGTCACTTTCCCTTGTACATAAAAACGTTGTCTCTATAATCATAGTATGTCACTTTCCATTGAACATAAAAACTTTGTCTCTATAATCAAAGTATAAGTCACTTTCCCTTGAACATAAAATATTTGTCTCTATAATCAAAGTATAAGTCACTTTCCCTTAAACATAAAAACTTTGTCTCTATAATCAGAGTATAAGTCAATTTCCCTTGAAAATATAAACTTTGTCTCTATAAGCAAAGTATATTTGACTTTTCCTTGAACATAAAAACGTTGTCTCTATAATCAAAGTATAAGTCACTTTCCATTGAACCTTAAAACTTTGTCTCTTTAATCAAAGTATAAGTCAGTTTTCCTTGAACATAAAAACTTTGTTTCTATAATTAAAGTGTTAGCCTATTTCCCTTGAAGGTAAAAAATTTGTCTCTTTAAGCAAAGTATATTTGACTTTCCCTGTATAATAAAACATAGTCTTTCTAATCAAAGTATAAAACACTTTCACATACACATAAAAACTTTGTGTCTATAATCAAAGTATAAGTCAATTTCCCTTGAACAAATAACTTTGTCTCTATCATCAAAGTATAAGTCACTTTCCCTTGAATATAAAAACTTTGTCTCTATAATTAAATTTAAGTGACTTTCCATTGAACATAAAAATTTGTCTCTTTAATCAAAGTATAAGTCACTTTGCCCTGTACATAAAAACGTCGACTCTATAATCAGAGTATAAGTCACTTTTCCTTGTACATAAAAACGTTGTCTCCAAAATCAAAGCATAGGCCACTTTCACTTGAACATAAAAACTTTGTATCTATAATCAAAGTATAAGTCATTTTCCCTTGAACATAAAAACTTTGTCTCTATAATCAAAGTATAAGTCACATTCTCCTTGAACATTTATCTTTTTCAAGTTTGTCTCTATAATAAAAGTGTAAGTCACTTTCCATTGAACATAAAAAACTTTGTCTCTATAATCATAGTATAAGTCATTTTCCCTTGAACATAAAAACTTTGTCTATAATCACAGTATAAGTCACTTACTTTGTACAAAAAAACGTTGTCTCTATAATCAAAGTATAAGTCATTTTCCCTTGAACATTAAAACTTTGTCTCTATAATCAAAGTATAAGTCACTTTCTCCTTGAACATAAAATATTTGTCTCTTTAATCAAAGTATAAGTCACTTTCTCCTTGTACACAAAAACGTTGTCTCTATAATCAAACTATAAGTCACATTCTCCTTGAACATAAAAACTTTGTCTCTATAATAAAAGTATAAGTCACATTCCCTTGAACATAAAAACCTTGTCTCTATAATCAAAGTATAAGTCACTTTCCCTTGAACATAAAAACTTTGTCTCCATAATCAAAGTATAGGTCACTTTCACTTGAACATAAAAACTTTGTATCTATAATCAAAGTATAAGTCATTTTCCCTTGACCATAAAAACTTTGTCTCTATAATCAAAGTATAAGTCACATTCTCCTTGAACATAAAAACTTTTTCAAGTTTGTCTTTTTCATAAAAATATAAGTCATTTTCCCTTGAACATAAAAACTTTGTCTCTAATCACAGTATAAGTCACTTACTTTGTACAAAAAAACGTTGACTCTATAATCAAAGTATAAGTCACTTTTCATTGAACATAAAATCTTTGTCTCTATAATCAAAGTATAAGTCACTTTCCATTGAACATAAAAACTTTGTCTCTATAATCAAAGTATAAGTCACTTTCCCTTGAACATAAAATATTTGTCTCTTTAATCAAAGTATAAGTCACTTTCACTTAAATATAAAATTTTGTCTCTATAATCAGAGTATAAGTTACTTTCTCCTTGAACATAAAAACTTTGTCTCTATAATCAAAGTATAAATCACTTTCCCCTGAACATATACACTTTGTCTCTATAATCACAGTATAAGTCACTTTCTCCTTGTACACAAAAACGTTGTCTCTATAATCAATGTATAAGTTACTTTCCCTTGTACATTAAAACTTTGTCTCTATAATCAAAGTATAGGCCACTTTCACTTGAACATAAAAACTTTGTCTCTATAATCAAAGTATAAGTCACTTTCCCTTGAACATAAAATATTTGTCTCTTTAATCAAAGTATAAGTCACTTTCACTTAAATATAAAATTTTGTCTCTATAATCAGAGTATAAGTTACTTTCTCCTTGAACATAAAAACTTTGTCTCTATAATCAAAGTATAAATCACTTTCCCCTGAACATATACACTTTGTCTCTATAATCACAGTATAAGTCACTTTCTCCTTGTACACAAAAACGTTGTCTCTATAATCAATGTATAAGTCACTTTCCCTTGTACATAAAAACTTTGTCTCTATAATCAAAGTATAAGTCACTTTCTCTTGTACATAAAAACGTTGTCTCTATAATCAAAGTATAAGTCACTTTCCATTGAACATAAAAAACTTTGTCTCTATAATCAAAGTATAAGTCACTTTTCCTTGTACATAAAAATTCGTCTCTATAATTAAAGCATAAGTCACTTTCCCTTGAAAATACGAAACTAATATTAGTCACAACAAGAAATACGAAAATTGCATTGTTTTGTCTACTATAACATTTTAAGCCATTGGTTAAAATATATCGACCGACTTAGCTTTCATTACAACCCTTATTGTGTTCATTCAATAATTAGCATATAATATTAGCATAACATACACAAAATATATATAAGATATACATGTATACCATATGCAGTAACTATTTTAACTTGATAATATTATAATATAAAATTTAAGCGTCCGTTCTCAGTCGATACCCAAAGCTGAATTGCAAATCTTACTTTACCATGCACGAGTTTCACGTGCCACTTATAGCGCCACCTATCAGTTACCTCCAGCCAAGGGAAATCAATTTTCACCTAATTTACTGCTTTCAATCAGCGAAAATTACATTTATTTACTTCACCTTATCATACCCTCTGTGTGCTTGACGTATCGGTGGTATTCAATTGATTTGTTCCATAGTGAATATTGGTGTCCGCTTTGCGCTCAGAAAGTTGCAAGTTCGAGCACAGAAAGGGGCTTTTCTCCTTACCATTATCAAAAACCAAGAATTGTTTCTAACCAGGAACGAACTCAAAACATTGTTCAATATTATCAAGCTAAACTAAATAAGTTTAAACTAATTGTTTTTCTATGTGACATATAATAGTAACGTTATAAAGAGAACTATATGCCAAAGTATGGCAAACCAAAAATCTCTATTTCTATATGACATATAATAGTTACGTTATAAAGAGAACTATATACCAAAGTATGACCAACCAAAAATCTCTATTTCTATATGACATATAATAGTAACGTTATAAAGAGAACTATATGCCAAAATATGGCCAACCAAAAATCTCTATTTCTATATGACATATAATAGTAACGTTATAAAGAGAACTATATGCCAAAGTATGGCCAACCAAAGATCTCTATTCTATATGAGATATAATAGTAACGTTATAAAGAGAACTATATGCCAAAGTATGGCCAACCAAAAATCTCTATTTCTATATGACATATAATAGTAACGTTATAAAGAGAACTATATGCGAAA
>JAULCC010364991.1:0-11582 GCA_032358795.1 Nuttallia obscurata | reverse complement strand
TAGCAAACCTATACATTTTTGGAAACGTTAGAGCATGGGGAATTAGAATATGGATGTTTACATTTGCGGAGATTAAAATAGGGCTGCCATTTTGGATTTTCAAAATGGCCACTATAACATAGGTTATTGGCTCTATCTTGGCTTTAAATTAATACAGAAACTTCATTGAATGTGGTGATCCTATGTTTTAGGCCTATTTATTTACCTGTAGTATAATTATAAACATACATTTGTATAAAAGGATTAAAGGATTTTCTTCAAAATGGCCGCCATTTATATTAAATGACTTATCATAACTTCTAGCCACAATAGAAACATCATTTAGTAAGCTGTTTCTATTCATTTAGGTAAAGGAATGCATTGGAAGCTATATCAGTCTTCTGACATTAACAACCAATTACAGAGTTACATCTTGCCAAAAGTTAGTAATAGTAAAAGTCACTTGATACATATTTACCTAATGCTTAGAATTTTGATATTTAAGAATTGTATGATTTCTTTTCAGTATGTTCACCCCTTCTGTTGTTTCATACTGATGCTGGTTTTTAGGCTGGTCATCATTTCATGATGTAGACAGACATTAAAATACACTTTACATTGAAAGTAGTCTGTTGGTTATATATGTATATAGAATCTTGGCTTTTTTTTAATTTAGATTTTCAAAGACTTTTTAACAAAGAACATACCCTGTAGTTTTTGATAACTGTCAACTATTTAGACTGTATGGGACTACATGGGGTTTAGGATTGGAACTTGGTTTAAAAAATATCTGAATATACTTCAAACGTTAAGCGTGAAATGGGGGATTCAAATCTATAAATTTTGAGGATAGCAATATTTTGGTCTAATTTTATTTTTGTTCCAATTAATTGTTCAATTCTTAAGACATTCAAACTATTTTTCAATTGTTTTGTTTATAACAGCGACTTATTATACCACATAGGTGTATTGATGGAATCTTCAGAAATATATAAGGGTTATTTGTACTGAGCACAATCATACTTCCAAAACATGTTACAGTTATATATGTGTGTTTCATGTGCAATGTTCGTCATGAGTGAAGCGTTTGGTTTTAGAGAACTTGGCTTTGGGCATGTCATAGGAGTCTACTGACTGGAAACTGTGTGCCCACTGCAAAGAGACGAGCTATTTTAAGGTGAAAATTGTTCAGATTTTAAAAGTAAAATCTTACCAGAGATTAATCGATGGCAGAAAGAGCAGGTCTAGAGGACAGGGAATGTATTACTATGCAGAGGCGTCTATGTGAATACACTAAAGAAATGATGCTCAAAGTAAGAGCAACGTGTCATAGTACCTGCTATTCTGAAGCTAAATATAAAGTGTTCTTTAAACAAGCTAGAAACCGGTATGGACAGTCTATTACCACAGGTCCAGGTCAGTATATCATGAAAAACAACATGGCCATAAAAAGGACAAGTATGTAGATGTAAGCAAACCTCTTGAGCACTTCAACGCAATTCACACAAGGTTTTCATCAAAACCTTTATCAAAGGATTGCTGTTTTTTTTTGTCATATAGAAAATGACTAACATCTGTCCAGTTAGAACTGGAAATTCAGATTATTTATTTAGGCTGGCGGTCGATATTGCCCAAGCCTCAGGTTTAAAGCCAATTAAATAACAAAATCTCATCAAGTAATGTCCATACAAAAGATGTAAGATAGCACTAGCTATGCTGGACAAATCAGGTATGAGCATGAACATTTGGACAAGATAAAGACTAACCTACTGAGGCACAGGAATCCCTATGTTGCTCAAGGTGGTAAACTTTTAAACTTCATGACACTTGTTGTGTATATTCCAAAAGAGAATGTTCAACATATCCTGAATATTGATGACATCGGACAAACGCTATATGAAGATTTATTTGCAGAACGCATTAATGACGAGTCTGTTGGCACTTATTAAGAAGCAGAATAATACCACATGCATGCTAAGAAATAAAAAACAAACAGTTAAGCAGACAAAGCAGTTCAGCTCAAAGAAACTGAAGATCTGTACAGCCGTTTGGTGGTTCTTGCCAAGTCAAACCATGAAATAGACCATAATAACGCAACTGGGAACTTTGAGTTTGCTTTTATATCCGGTGTAATGTTTACACCATATGGATCGATCCTATCTTGTGCGGAAAAATTAAGATTCGTCAAAACACCTCCAGTTATTTGGACAAATCCTGAAACTGCCTAAGCTGTCCATGCAGGTACCAGATGGAGATATGATAACATAATTGATGCAAGACAGAATCCAAAATTTACCATTGTGGATGGAATGAAGCTTGCCCAAAAGATGAATGAGAAACAAGCACTATTGTTAAAGCTTCCAGTAAGTAAATACAAGCTTTTAGCATAAACTGCAGGACTCATTGAGATTATCCTG
The DNA here is from genome assembly GCA_032358795.1 of Nuttallia obscurata. Lineage (NCBI taxonomy): Eukaryota > Metazoa > Mollusca > Bivalvia > Cardiida > Psammobiidae > Nuttallia > Nuttallia obscurata. Next base: position 9,186 of record JAULCC010364991.1, on the reverse strand, counting down.
GGTTTTTAAACACACAAAGCTGACTCCTGAAAGCAGAGGACCAGAGAGGTAACAATCAGAAACAATGCAAACTCTCCAACATTAGTCATTTCTTCAGCACCAGACCACACTAGAACCAACAAAACATGCAGTTTGGTGCTAACAATTATGAGGACTGTCACTAATAATTTTCTTCGCATTTTATCACAGCGATCACTAATGCACAGAGTGTCATTTCACTCTGGATACGGGTATTTTGGTGCTGGCAGCTGTATGCTATGACAACCTCTGCAAAAGTATGTGGTGGTAAACTGTATCAGGTACAGTGGAGACTGGACATATCTGGAGAGAGCTAGGTAGAAAGAATGCAATAGCAAAACTTGTTTTCAAGGCATTCACAGGAACAGACCAGTGGTTATCAGAGATAGGAAAACAAAGTGGTTTCTACATTACATGAAAGCTGAAATGGACATTGTCAGAGCATATCTGACACTGACAGAAGATGGTGACTCAATACAGGAGGTAAAGGATATTTTTGGCTAAATATGTATACCAAAAACCAAATGGTATTCTGATAACCAGCATGTAATAGCTAGGATGGCATCTATTTCGCAAACATCAGAGAACAGAGTAGATTATGATGCCAAGCTACTATCATGTCACATATGTGTTTAATCCCCCTCAAACATGGAATGTTGGGATGAGAGCAATCACATACTATCTATAAATACCAGTTTTCTAACTGCTCCACTATTATTTATTGGGTTTGATACTGACCCTTTACGGATATATGTTGGGTCAATAAGATCTATAAGGGTTGAGACGTTAGAAGGCCAGTATCAAATCCAAAGAATTGAAATATTTCCATTTATTTGTGACCACTTGCACTGGTGTCTGTTTAGTACTCATAGGTAAAAATAATATGTGACGCCATTTTAATCTGTACAGGCCCGAAAGGATTCTCCTAACCCGACATGGAAAAAGAGTCATCATGAAATTCCTAGAATACTGTTGGAGGCAAAATAAATGCTATTGTCGAGTTAGTCAGTTGCAGTGTTAAGAAGACTGCGCGTCAATAAGATGTTCATGTAGACGTCATAATTTATATGTACAGATCTTTGTGAACAAATGCAGCATTTAATATCCAAAATGACATTTTGGATTGAAGTAATGATCATTAAAGGGAATATGTTTGAAACATTTTCTATTACTTTAGATCCACAACATGTCACTAATTTGATTACCAAGTTTGGTATCAACTTAAGTAATATGACGCAATAATTTTTCAATATTTCTTAATGTTTTGTCAAAACATGTATTCAACCCCTTTATTGGATTCCTTGCACCTGAAAACATAGAAATAACATTTTTAATTATGTTCTTATGTTGATTGGAAGCAGAGAAAGAGCAAAAAAAGTATTTTAGCTAAAAAAAAACCTGAGTGAAAAGAATAAACAAATTACACATAGTACTAGACATACTATTTTTAAGATGAGAAAAAAATTGGCAGCAGATATTATGTTAAAAAAAAAAAAGGAAAACAAAGCTGGCCTAGGATTTCTTCGATTTTGCAAACTAACAATCGAAACTGTAGTCTGCACTGCATATGTATAAGAGCTATACCGGACAAAAAAGAAGAAATTGACAGTGTACTCAATATAAACCTATGTATAAAATCACAAAAAAAGAAAAAACAAACAACAGCTTAGTCAGATATTGTATGCAGGAGAAGGGTACTCTCCTTTGACAGTTTGCTACATTCTCTGTGGCCACGGTTTGTCCAGCTAATATTCAAAGTCACTGTATTTCACTACAACCCGTAGTTGGCTATTGCCAAAAACAGCGAACAAGCAGGTATATTACTAATTTTGTTCAGATGTCCCACTTCATGTGTGTCTGATTTAACATTATACTTATTATGTGATAATTAAATGTCTTCCTATAGACAATAATGCATTAGCACAAGCTTAGACATCTTATGTTAATCAGGCCATCTATCAATATTTTTCAAAAGATGACCATGTATAGGGTTCCATAATTTGTATGTGAGAATTTCAGGTAAGCAGTTACATGACCATCATGGTCCTCTTGTATACAGATAATATAAACTCTGAATTTGTGCAGTTAAAGATGGAATAAATCATAGTCATATAACTTTGGGGATAAACTTTTATTATTTGTTAGTATTGTAACCAGAAACAAGCCTTATTATCTGGGCATAGTTTCATGGTGTTCGTCTTCATTTGGCCAACTTTGATATAACTTAATAGAAATGTTTCTGAGGTCACGTGGTCTCCTTTCTTTGCAGTAAAAAGAATTGAATTCAATGCAGAAATCTGGTTGCCATGGCAACAGAAAGGAAAATATCTTTTTGTCCAGAACTAGGGGCCAGATTTAAGAATAGTTTGGCATAAGTGTTCATTTAGTGACCATCTACAAAGATTGTTCAAATTATTCTGATCAGTTAAAAAAACATTGTCTCCAGGGGTTGGCACCGATTTTCCTGAAATGTATCTGGTGAATTTTGCTTATAACATGCCCTAGAAGTCATTTACCAAGATTATTCAAATGGTGACCATGGGGTAGGGGAGGAGGTTGGGGGTGGGTTATTTTCATATTTACTTATATTGTGAAAATTTTGAAAACCTTCTCTTGTAACCACACATGCTAGAGCTTAGATATTTTATTTGTAACATCATCTAGACACATCCTTTAATAAATTATGTAAAATGATCACACTGGGGTTAGATTTGACCCTCCTAAGGGCATCTTATTTAACGTAGACTTATATTTCCACTGAAACCGTGCAGACTTTGACCCTCAACAATGATTATTTCAATTATTTGGTTCAGTTAAAAAAATGTTTCCCGAGTTTTCCCTATATGTTTGTAGTGAAATCTATTTACTTATTTTGTAGAGTTTTAAAGGTGAGCTTTTACAGGACCATTATTGTCCTCATGTTATTTATTGGTTTAACACATAAATGTTGTTCTGAAACTAAATAGCCTCGTTTCTTGATGTACCATGAATATGAGTCTATATTAATGACTATTTCAGCAATGGTAAGGCTGTTCACTACAATGGTGCCAGCTTGTTACAGTGGCGCAGTGTCCGGTTAGACTGTGCAGTAGGGGCTGGAGATATAGCAGGGATAGGCTGGGAGCGGACCAGTGACCCACCAGTGCAGGGGGAGACTCCAAAAGGCAAGGTGTATTTTACCTACAATGGTAGACTGTTGCAACCCTGGATAGATGACGTGGCAGGAGCCATGTACCCTGTTGTACATATACAGAAAAAGGTACATGTAATTCCGCTGATTGTTTTTGTTAGCTCACCTGAGCTCATGGTGGGCTATTTTGTCCCGTTTTGTACTTCATACATCCCTCGTCCGTCAACATTTGCTTGGCCATTTACAAAATGTTCTTTGGTTGGTCTGTTTTCAAAGTTGTTCAAATGCTTTTGATTCTATGCAGAACCCTGGTTGACATGGAACAGAAAGAAAAAAACTTTAAAGATGTTTTCTTCCAAAACTAGTGGCAAGATTTGAAAATAATTTGGCAGAAATGTTCCTTAGGTGACCCTCTACAAAAATAGTTGAAATAACTTTGATTAGAAAAAAAAAACATGGCTGCCAGGGGGTGCAGAGTCAGTTTTCCTTTTATGTACAAATTGAAAACTGCAAACAATCTTCTTTTCCAAACTGGTGGCCAGATTTAAAAAATAATTTGGTATATGTGTTCCATGGGTGACACTTTAAAATGGTTGTTCAAATTATTTTGATCAGTAGAAAACATGACCTTAAGGGGGGGGGGGAATGAGTTTTCTACGTGTATTTTTGTTAAATGATTGCAGATGATGTTGCCAATTGTGCTAAAATTGCAGTAAAATAACAGCAACAAATTAATATAATTGATCAGTTTTGTTCAAATATTTGGATTGAAATGAGTCTTGATAAAACGTAAGTTATTGTTTGTCCTAATGGTGGCCATCGTAGAGGATATGAAAAATGATTCTTTCATGGGCAGACAATTAACACAACTTCTATATACAAGTACATAGGACTTTTGTTCATGCCACTCTTATCTTGAAGTTCGGCACATGATAAGCTTGTGAGACAATCTCTGAAGGCTATTTTTGTAATATGAAACTATCAAAAACCATTTTGGCTATTTTCCAGCAAAAGATGTATCCAAGATTTTTGATATAATGATTAAGCCAATATTATGTTATGGATCTCAGGTATGGGGTTATGAATATAGGCAAACAGTTGAATCTGCTCTAAAGATGTTTTGCATGTTAGTAAAAGTTCAAATACATGCATAACTTTAGGGAAATATGAAATGCTTCCATTATGCTTTACATATATAACAAACTGTATCAGGTATTGTTGTAAATTGTTATCCATGCCTACTAATACATATCCTAAGTAATGTTATGAAAGTGTTATTGTCACTTGATAATGTTGGAAGGAAATGTTGGGCAACCAAATGGAAATCTCTTCTTTTTGCATATGGTTTTGGTTATGCATGGATTTGGCAAGAAGTTGGTGATTGTAATATATTTATTAAAATATTAAGGACAGATTGATTGACTGTTATACTCAAACCTGGCATCATCTTTTGAATGGTGTTAATGATTAGATGTATGTTTATACTCACTAACTAGCTAAATGAATATTTTGACACAACTCTACCAATTATTATTTGTATTATTTAATATTTTCATGAAATGTATTTTGGGCCGGAGGCCTTCATCTACTACAATAAAATTCTTGAACCTTGAAAAAAAAGTCTTGAATCTATATAGTGAAAACTTAAATGTTCTTCCTCTCCAAAACTAGTATCCAGATTTGAAAATAATTTGACATAAGTGTACCTGTGGTGACATCATTAATCTTTCTTCTTAAACCATAAATGCTAAAGCTATGATATTAGCTCTTATTTATTTATGTGGGGAAACTTTTCCTTGTTGATTATATAAATAAAAATGGCCACAGCTTCAGGTGAGCACCTTCAGGGCCATTATGGTTCTACTGGATGATTTTCAAGCAGATTTGAAATGATGAGATTTTCTGCAACTAATTTAATATATACCTACTTATATTTATTAATACCTATATTAATTTTACACACCATTTTGTAAGTGAGATACGTATTGTCTTGTTTAATAACTTCACCCATATTCTGAAATTTTTTACTTTTTCCATTAATGTTTTTTTTTTTTCGTATTACAATGTTTTGTAATACAAGTCCAAGATTCATAATTTACATTGTTAATGTTTATTGTGTTGTCATTTAGTTATGTCATTAGTTTTAAGATGTTTGTTTACCTACATACTCTGTGATCTGACCATTAGAGCAAGCTGTAAAACTTTACATTAAATACTGTGTATTCAATCCAAATACTATTTTGTTCAGGCAACAAGAGTCAAAGCCAACTTTGGCGCTCGACCATTTGCCTATGCTGAGGGTCAGCAGCACCGTGAGGCAGCAGATGATGCTGATGACCTGACCAGAGAGATACGAGAGAGCTTTGGACATCTGCCATTCAACTCCAACTCAGACAGTGAGAGTGAAGGAGCTGTTACAGCTCCCACAACACCTAGTAATACATCAGATGTCAATGAAATGATGCTGCCAACAGGACCTCCGTGTAAACTAGTTGCCATACCTAAGCCACTGAAAGGTGCATTTATGATTTTGTGATAAATGTTGATGTTAAAAAATTCATTTATCTGATATGAGATCATTTAGATATCGTTTTTGTGTGATTGTTTTATTTATCTAATAAGTGTTGTATAAAGTTAACCGTATGAAAAGGATGTGGGGTATGCAAAACAATTTAGTCTTCATGGCAACTATTGGTTACAACACACACTGAAGACATGCTAAAACTTTGGACCTGATGTAAAAAATAAATATTTATGAATCTATTCATTTAATAATTTCTAACACAAAAACCAGTTGAAAAATCAAATTAACTAGAATGGCAGGATAAGAAACATTGTAGATGTGTAAATCAGTAGCTTTCCTTCAAAAGGGCAGTGATTTGCAATGTTGTTATGATTAAATCATTGCAATGCTTTAAACAAACAGACTACTGACTTACAGCCAGTCTTGAATGCTTGATGCAAACAGACTATTGACCTATAGCCAATGTTGAATGATTTAGATAAACAGCCTACTGACCTGTAGCCAGTATTGAATGTTTTAAACTAAGAGACATATGACTCATAACCTGTGTTGAATGCTTAATGCAAACAGACTTCTGACCTTAAGCCAATGTTGAGTGCTTGAAACAAACAGATTACTGACTGATAACCAGTGTTGAATGCTTTGAACAAACAGACTACCTACCTTTAGTCAGTGTTGAATGCTTAAAACAAATAGAGCCCCCTGTGGGACGGGGGGAGGATAGAATACTCCCACTGCTTGAGAGTGCTAGGTGGGAGAAACCCACCAAACATCGACACCCAAACACCATTGCATTCACCACATACATACTTCGGCGCAATATAGCCTTTGTGTGCTGACGTGCCGTAAAACCCCATTTCACTCACTCACTCAAAACAAATAGATGTATACCAGAGTTTTTATTTAGAACAATAGTCTCTTTCGTATTTCCAATTTTCATTTTCATTACTCATACACCAGTATGGTGTTATTAAAACCAGACATGTCTGTAGTCACTATAATCAACTTTTCTTTACAGAACGTCGTTCATGAATCTACTTTTATAAACTATATACTTAAACTTAACCAGTTGGAACTTGCGTTCTACCCCGTGGCTTATATGAACACATCCCGTTTTACTAATTGATAATACTATATAATGAATAAAATTTGCATCAAAACTTGTTATTTAGAAAACTAGTGGATACTTTGAATCAAATCACTCTCTCTCTAACAAATGACTAGACAAGACAACTAAGACGCAATGTACGAGACAAACAAGATGAACAGGTTTTTCATGCATATACTAAAACAAGACAAACCCGGACTATATTCAATAGACAATAATATAAAAGAAAGATTTCACAGACTACAATATAGGACAGTACAATATATGTTAAGAGATGTGTTGAATTAACAGATTTATTTAAAACAACTATTCTACATGGACAACTGACTTATAGACAGTGTTGAATATTTTAAACAGACTACTGACCTATAGCCATTGTTTAATGCTTTGAACTAATAGACTACTGACCTATAGCCAGTGTTTAATGCTTTTAACAGACTATTGACTACAGTCAGTGTTGAATGCTTAAAGCAAACAGAGTACTTACCTTTAGCCAGTGTTGAATGTTTTAAACAGATTACTGGCTACAGCCATTGTTGAATGCATTTAACAAAAAGATAACTGACTTATAGCCAGTGTTGAATGTTTTAAACAGACTACTGACCTATAGCCAGTATTGAATGCTTGAAACAAAAGACTACTTACCTGTAACAAGTATTTAATGCTTTAAACAAACAGATTACTGACCTATAGCCAGAGTTGAATACTTTAGGCAAACAGACCTCTGACCTTTAGCCAGTGTTGAATGTTTTAAACAAACAGACTTCTGACTTATAGCCAGAGTAAAATGCTTTTAATAAACAAATACTGATCTATAGCCAGTGTTGAATGCTTTAAACAGACTTTTGATCTTAACCCAGTGTTGAAAGCCTGAAACAAACAGATAAGTGACATGTAGCCAGTGTTTAATGCTTGACTTGACTTTTTTTTTGTACCTGAGAACCTGAATGATGCAAGGTCCATTGAACACCAGCATTTAGTTAGAAATTAGTAATTTATTTATAATAATCACTTGTTATGAGCTGGATGTCGTGATATGACTGAAATACTGTTAAAGCGATGTTAAATTCCAAATATACAAACAAACAAAACAAATAGAAAAGTCACCTTCAATAAAAATTAATAAATCAACCTTTCGTGAGCAACTGGTAGCATTTTTTAAAGAAAATTTCATTTTTAGTCAACCAAATTTTTATCATATAAATGTATGTGTTTGTCTTTTACAGAATACAATCCAGAGAACAGTAGATTTTACAAGCTGTTCAACTCATATGACAACATAATAACCACAGGGCCAGACCCGCGGGCCTCCTTGCCAGCCCAGGATACCCTGTCTGATGAGGAGTCCCAGGAAGAGGAACAGCTCAACGAGGATCACTACGCCCTCCTGGTAAAGGCATGGGAACAGAAAGTTTTTCCCGTGATCAGGCGTAGGTTCAGAAATGAGGCAGAGAGAAAAGATGGCTTGGAGCAAATAAAAGGAGCATTGCAATTAGGTGAGGAGAACTATTAGCTCTCCCTTATCTTGATTTATAGGTGCCATATGTTATTATATTTCATAGTGATACATTAATTTTCATTGCATATCAAAGATACTGATTATTTTTGTAATTATTTTATGCATGAGTAGTTCCTTTTGAAAATTGAAGCACAGTATTTATTCAGCCCTCTCTCAGTTACACACAGTTTTTTATTCTTTGAAGTTTGTGCTTTTAATAGAAATTTGACACCAATTTATCAATACTTTTATGTCTATTACAATGCATATATATGAAAAATGAACAAAAGTTTCAACTCATATTTGTAATACTTTGTATCGCTTCCTTGATAACCCCTTAGTAAATGATGAAGGTTTATTGCAGCTGCAATTATCCAAATTGTATTTATCAAAGCTTTGCAACAATATCTAAAAGGTATGACAGACATTGCGAGACAGACTGTAGAATTCTTGTATGAAGAAAATGGTGGTATGCCCCGTGACCTTCACTTGCCCACAATTGATGACATCAAAGAAGATTTGGCTAAGTTTTCCATTGACCGTGTACGGAAAGGTACCACTGTGATGATAAGAGATCCAACTGGAGCAACATCAGGGGGCACAACTCTATTGCCCAAGTTTTCTGTCAGATCCATGCTGAAAACATTTGGCCTAACTGGGACTGTGCTGGATGTTGATACAGTAAGTCAAAGGTTTTTGCGTTGGACAAAATCTATCTGCCATGCTTCAATAGATCTGAAATCTATACCTGACTCAGTAGTCAGTTTCTCATGATGTTCTATTTTCTTAAGTCATACTTTTGTTTTGCCAACATGAGTATATAAAGTTTTTCACTGTTTTTGAACAGGGTTGTTTTCAACCCTGTTCAGTGTAACCACAAATTCGACACTCACAACATAAAATGCCTA